>CM067217.1:90813375-91029752 GCA_034190945.1 Octodonta nipae | reverse complement strand
CACACAACACAAAAGACAATTCACCCGGGTGGTTTGTTGGTTCACTACCGGGCGCCTCCCCAGGTGCGATAGTGGACGCTCTCACAGCCACCCCAAAATGGGGGAGTACTGAGGATTTCCCTCATGGCGGACGACCAAAATCAGATAGTGGGAAGGAACCCCGAAATAAACCATTTATGGATATTGGTGATAAGGTGAACTAATACCCAGGTGGGTACCTCTGCAGAGGATAATCCCACACCGGTTCCGATCGAGTGAAAGCCTCGTGCCGGTGCACGCTCCACGGATTCTGGGGGAGCGAATTATCACTGGGTTCCGTCACGATAGTGACAAGAAGAAGAAGAACACCGTTAATGGTACAACATCGACCATTAAAACTAGAGCTGGCAGCAATACACTATTCAGCCAAGTCCTCCATAAGGCGAATAGTGGAGTTGACGTCCCCCAAAGGGCAACAGATGAGAGTGGCGCTCCAAACAAATTAGGAGCAAAGATCGATGAGCTCTTGACGTTCATTGGGCCTAGGCACAATGTACATCATGAGATCAAGAAACTGGCACACGCCATTAAGTCAGAATATGACAAATATCTGACGTCAACGACGCAGCCATCTCCTGTAGCGAAACCTGCTACAACACAGACATCGCCAGTAAAGGTGTCAAACACTCAGACACAGGTGAAAAGCAAAGGAGGTTCCCAAAAGCGGCTGCCTCAAAAGCAGCTAACTCAAAACCGGCTGCATCAACACCGGCGGCCCCAAAGCAGGCGGCTTCAATAAAAGTAGCCACACTAGCGGCAGACTCTGTAGCAAGGACCTCGCCACCGAAGGCCTCGCCCTCAGTAGCCTCATCAAGTAAGGCACCACTACCAAAAACTCTTAAACCGGTGCTAGCTAGCAAGCCTAAGCCCGGTAGAGAAGGTTGCCAGAACATCGAGCAAACCACCCAGGCAACAACAAGTAGGGTGGTCAATTCAGAAGCGGAGAGAAACAATTGATTAAAATCCAAGTTTAAACCGCAGACCAAGAACCAACCTTCAAACCAGTCTACTGACTGGCAAGTGGCAAAGAGGAAAAAGGCCCCGAGGACCAATAAGCAAAAACCAGCGCCACATTGTACGCTGATTATAAAGAAAGGCGAGAAGAGCTCCCATGCAGATATCTTGCGAGGTATCAAGAATGATCCCACCTTGCAGGATATAGGCAAAAAAGTCAATAAGATCCGACGAACAGCTAAGGGAGATCTCCTATTGTTATTCGCGAAGGCAGACGCTCAGGAGATGGAGCGCTATTGTAACGCCATCAAGAATAAGCTCCCAAGCGGGGCCACTGTACAATCTCGAATACCGCAAATCGAGATTGAAATTAAAGACCTGGACGAGATCAGTACCAAGGAAGACGTAGTAAACCTGCTCAAAGATAATATCGACGGCCTGGCAGAGATCACTGAGGAGGCAGTGAAATCACTTCGACGGGCATATAGATCAACACAAACGGCAGTTGTTTGTCTCCCAGAGGTCCAGGCCAAGAAAGCCATCGCACTTGGAAAGCTGAAACTTGCGTGGGGCACAGTACGTGTTCGCGAGAGGATCAGCCTTCGACGGTGCTTCAAATGCTGGCACTTTGGGCACAACGCCCAGGCGTGCAGAGGCAAGACTGACCGAAGCAGTTGTTGTCACAGATTTGGAGGCGCTGGTCACAATGCCTCGGCTTGTCAACAACCTGCCAAGTGCTTACTCTGCAAAGAGAAAAATAGTAGGTCAGACTGCCGGCACGTTGCGGGTAGTTGGAAAAATCCGATCTACCAACAGGCGATGAGAGCAGCACAAGCCCGTAAATGAAAGTACTGCAACTCAACCTCAACCATTGCGAAGCAGCCCAAGACCTACTGGTACAGCGGGTGCGGGAATTGGACTGCGACGTAGCCATAATCTGCGAGCAGTACAAAAACTTCGACACCCTGTCCTGGGTAAATGACACAACGGACAGAGCAGCGATATGGGCTTGCGGTAAACTTCCGTTCCAACAACTCCCAAATACCCCCGAACCATGGCTTGTGAGAGCCAAAGTGGGAGGGGTTCACTTCTATAGCTGCTATGCACCTCCTAGTGCACAGCTCGAGGAGTTCGAGTTATTCTTGGACACCTTGGCGGAGGATGTACGGAAGCGTGAATCGGTCGCCATCGCAGGAGATTTCAACGCCTGGGCAATTGACTGGGGATGCCGGGAAACGAGCGCGAGAGGACGAGCTCTCCTTGAGACCATGTCTTCGCTCAACCTGGTACTCCTCAACACAGGAGCCGTAAGCACATATCGCAAAGGTACTGCCAGCTCCATTATCGACGTGACATTCGTTAGCAGCAACCTAATTAAAGGGGGCTGTGAGTGGAGGGTCGATGAAGAGTTTACTAATAGCGACCACCAAGCTATTATTTGGGAAATCAACACCACTCCCAAACGAAGATTGTGTGTCAGTCGTGCGAGGTCACAGCCAGTCGGTTGGAACAAAAATGCTTTCGATGCTGATTCATTCGCCTTGGTTATGGAGCAGGAACCATGGTCAAAAGCAACAAGCGCAGAAGCCACTGCCAAAGAGTTAATGACAAGCGTTGTCAAGTCCTGCGATGCATCCATGCCAAGGAGACGGCAGAACAACAGCCGCCCACCAGTGTACTGGTGGAACGACACGATCTCACAACACCGACGAGAGTGTCTCAAAGCACGAAGGCTGCATCAACGAGCACGGAGACGCGACAGGGTCACAACAGAAGAACTAAGGCTCGACTATGAGATCAAAAGACAACAACTAAGAAGAGCCATTCTCTCAAGCAAGAGATCCTACTGGAAGGAGTTGTGTGACGAAGTTGACCAAGATCCATGGGGAAAACCGTTTAAAATCGTGATGCATAAAATCAAGGCCCCCCCCCATGACATCAACGAACTGCCCCGAATCATTGCACCGCATTGTCACTCACTTGTTTCCTGCGAAGCCTGAACTACCCGCTTATCCTTCGTGGCAGGTGAGGGACGAAGATATACCATCAGTGACTATGAATGAGCTGATGGGCGCGTGCAACCGGCTCCAAAACGGTAAGGCTCCCGGTCCAGATGGCATACCTAACATCGCGCTAAAATGCGCCATAGCCAATAGGCCTGACATGTTTCTACACATGTATGAGACCTGCCTAAAGCAGGGGGTTTTCCCGACTAAGTGGAAAAAGCAGAGGCTTGTGCTCCTACCTAAAGGGGGAAAGAAACCTCCCGACGAACCGTCATCATATCGTCCCCTCTGTATGTTGGACTCTGCGGGAAAACTCCTTGAAAGGATAATAGCAGATAGGCTGGAGCCCTACGTTGAGCCGAAACTTTCCACCAACCAATTCGGGTTCAGAAAGGGGAGATCAACCATCGATGCCGTGACACTCGTTACCAACATCGCCAGAGAGGCTATCTCGGGAAAGAGATGGAGAAGAGGTGGAAAAAAGTACTGTCTAATAGCCACCCTGGATATCAAGAACGCCTTTAACTCGGCCCGCTGGGACCGCATTTTGGAGGCTCTTGCCAGGATGGAAGTTCCTCAGTACTTGGTTTCAGCGTATTTCAAGGACCGCATCTTATTGTACCAAACTGAAAATGGGCAAGTAGACTATAAGATCACAGGAGGTGTACCTCAGGGCTCTGTTCTTGGCCCCCGCTTATGGAACGTAATGTACAACAACCTGCTCCTGCTTGGTCTGCCTGAGGGCGTCAGGCTAGTAGCATTCGCCGATGATGTGGCACTGATCATAGTGCGCAAGCACATAGAGGAGATACAAACAACCTTCTCATTCGCTATAGCCACAATTCAGCATTGGATGCTCTCAGCGGACTTGAGTTTAGCAGAGCAAAAGACCGAAACACTTCTTGTTAGCAGTCGAAAGGCAAGGGAAACCATCACCCTCAAAATAGGCGACACCTACATACAGTCGCAGCCCTTCATCAGCTATTTGGGGGTGCTCCTGGACACACGGCTCAACTTCAAAGAGCACATAATCGCGGCCAGCAAGAAAGCAGCTGGGGTACAGGGGGCATTATCTAGAATAATGCCGAATGTCGGAGGCCCTAGACAGATAAGAAGACAGCTACTGGCAACAGTAACTACTTCTGTTTTGTTGTACGGGGCACCGGTATGGGAGAAATCGCTCGAGCTACCATCGTACCGCCGGAAAATGAAATCAGTCCAGCGGCTCTCAGCGATTCGAGTGGCATGATCCTACCGCACTGTGTCTTACGAGGCGGTGAGTGTGATTGCCTCTACCCTACCAATCGACATCCTGGCTGCAGAAAGGGTACGGCTTTATCGCAGAAAGTTAGAGAAAGACCAACCGAAAGGAAACAGCGATGAAAGAGCCATGAGTCTAGGGCAATGGCAGGAGAGGTGGGACAGCTCTACTAAAGGCCGGTGGACATATCGATTGATACCTAACATCAGTCGTTGGGTCAACCGCCAGCATGGGGAGGTTGGGTTCTACATCACTCAACTCCTAACTGGACATGGATGCTTTCGAGCATACCTGCACAGGTTCAGGAGGGCAGATTATGCGGAGACTATCCTCAAAGAACTCCGCGATACGTTCGAGGAGTAGGCTTTAGAAGCTTTCAATGTAAGAGCAGTAAACATCTGCAATGAACCACCCTTGCGAAGTAGTATTGAGTAAGAGTGCCGCAAGGGACCATGGTTATAGGAGAAAGAGGTTAGGGTTTTAGCGGGTATACGGTATACTGGTTTCAATTGCAACGATTTACTCTTGCTTTGAAGTCATTGCATCGGGAGTCCCGCACGACGGCTAGCACGTGCTAGCTAAGTACGCAATGTATTTCCCCCCTCTTCGGATAAAAAAAAAAAAAAAAAAAAAAAAAAAAAAAAACACACACATATATATATATATATATATATATATATATATATATATATATATATAGACCTATATTCATCACATACGAGTCCCATTTATACATGTGCAAGATACTAAACGAGGCCCGCGTTGCACTTACGAGTCCCGAAATCGGGCCTCGTTGTTCTAAAGCTTGTATTTAAGATTGTTTTTCCTCTCACGATCCCACAAAACCATAATCCATTTTTTTTTGGCTTCATAAGTTATGTGCATATAGCGACTTATACGGTTTTTAGTTCATCAAAACTTGAACTAGGGGTCGCGTCAGTCGTTCTGTATATACTTTCTATTAACTATGCGAGGCCTCCGTATATGCACTGATTTTATAGGGTTATTGCCAATTTAGAGTCCCTAAGCATGGCAACAATGTTGTTGAGACATCAATCGTTTGGCATTCACATTAGATATTGAACTAAATACTAAATACAAACTGCCGTCTCATGTCATTAAAATCGCTGTGTCAGTGGGCAACAGAAAGAGAACGCATGAGCGTGAGTTATTTGTCTCTTTTCATAGGATTATTACTGGTGTTTACATGTTTTTTGGTAATTTAAAAATAAATAAATCCTTCCTGTTTCATTGTATTACGTGAATATTACTAAACTCAAATATCTAAAATTATGGTTAATTGGGTAGCTTTTGGGTATAAAAAAATGCAATCAAAGAATTCAAATGTCCAATATAACACAAGAATTCTTTGATTGTTAAAGATCACAATGGATTTTAATGCCTGGTAATTAGAAAAACATTTTAATTAATGATTAAGGTCGAAAAATGCTTAACTTAAAAATAATATAGTGCACAAAAATCTAAATCAGGAGTATTTTTTAAATTTAAATTAAATGATTTGAATTCGTGTATTTAGACGTCAGTGATCAAAAACTTCATACATAAATTAAGAGTAATATCTATACTATCATAAAATCGTAAGTTGGTCTGTTTGTTTGTTTGTTCGGGCATCACGAAAGAACTGATTTTTCTGAATGTTTTTTGTTGCAAAGCCTATAGTTTGACTTAAAATCTAGTAAACATTTTACTCTCTGCACTGACAGATCGGTAGATATAGCGAAAAAAGGTTCTACCATGTTAGGTAACACAATTATTCTATTGGTTCCATCGCACACAACAAATATTAGATGATACTTGCATCAGCTTAGCTTTTGTTCAAAATTCGGAATATGCCAATGTAAAACGTTTCGATAAAAAAATCGACTGATATATCAAGCGTAATTGTACAGGGTGTTCCATATATAGGATAGGTGAAACTTACAGCAGGTTTCAAAATATAAAAGTGATATTATTAGGTGGACCTTATAGACAGCTGCATGTATACAATGTGGTTTAAATAAGAGGGTAGTGGAATTAGTTATACGGGGTGGTTCAAAAGAATTGAACTGGGTGGGCCATAAATAGTTGTATATATCAGGCAGTTGAAAAACGGGTGGAGAATTATATTTATGCAGGATAACAAAATCTTTGGCTTATAAATAAAAAATTTTAGTAAAAATGTGTTACGTAAGCAGTTAGGGTATTTGAATTATCTTCTTGAGTAATAGTTATGAAACGGGTTGAAAAAATTTTAGAAGCAGTTGATTATAAAGTGTTGTTGAAATATAAGATGGAGGGGAATTTTAGTTTATAGGGTGGTTAAAAAGTTGTTTGATATCCACAAGGAGTAGAACATGGGCCGTTGGGGCGAAGTAAAATATGAGAAAAAATTGTGAAATAGCTTAGCCCATGTTAATCTGAAGCTGTAACTCGTTCCTCGATGTTTCCTTGGAATTCCATCGTCTTGAAATGATTGATCTCACAACGTTTCAATAGCTTTGGATCGGCTAGTTTATTTTAAGTATTCTAAAACTACACAATTGTGAATGGAAAAAAATGCCCTCACATGCAAAATGTGAGAATTATTACAATACCCCAATATTGAACTGGAAAAAATGTCTTCAACATAAACCTATTATCACAAATATATAAACACTAACTTTTATTTTCGCACGACTTCTGATTATTATTTTTTTATTCAAATGCCTTTCAAAATTACATTTTTCAAATATGTTGTTCCACCTTTAATACAAATTCCTCCTTATAAATAAAAGTAGAGGCCGATTTTGTTAAAGTTCACGAAATCTTGACCCCCAAAACATCAAAGGTTCCGACAAGAGTTTCGCTTCTGGGTTTGATTATTCTGTGTCGTTGTCGTCAATTTTCTATTTTATAATTAATATACTAAATTAAGTAATAGGACCCAAAAGTAAAAAAAGTAACCTTAAATTTTATTTTTTTTTGAAAAAATTCCCTATACTTTGCCTTAAAATTCGTAAAAATATTTTCCCCTACCGCGACCCTTGGTATTCATGCTTTATATGGTCAAAACAAAAACGAAGAGGGAGCTAATATATTTCAGTTACTGATTTAAATATTGGACTTACCTGAGTGCTGGCTCAAAACCATGTTCAAAATATTGTTTGAGCCAGTATTCATTTTTAAGTACACACACCACTTCACTACACAGCCTAGAATGTTAATAAACAAGATATGCACAATGTCTATGTAGGTAGTTCCTCAAAACTCAATACTTATTAAATAACGATAATAAGACCCAACAGGTTACGTTATTGTAACCCTGGTGTAAATTCGAAGGCAGTATTGGCGGGCACACGATACATCTGCAACGATATGCCGACTTGTGTTCCCAAATGTGACCAAGTCTGCACATGAAATCATCTGGGAATGAAATATCTTCATGCATTAAATATAATACAAAAACATTTAATTTAAAACATTTTGAGGGCTTACGGTAGGTTGTAGAGCGTATTTTATACCAACAAACGTCCAGTCCACCCTATATTCCAACCATCCTGTATATACAGCTGCCTACAGACCACTATCATTATAGTCCGTCCTATATTTCAATCTTCATATAAATGCAACTCCTTCAACCACTTTACTTTGTGATTTTCTTTGCTATAACTAAACACCCTGTCAATAGGCCACCAAGTACCAGTTTAAAGTTTGACATGTGTTGTCACTGAATTTTCTATTAGGCCGGGAGAATGTGACAACCAAAAGTACCTTCTACGCAAAATGGAAAAATTTGCATTTAAATAGGTATTTACCTGGTATACAAACAAAACGAGCTTGGTATTCATTGATATAAGGAGCCGAAAATACTATGCTTTACTACCTATATGCTTGAGATGTACATACAAATTTTTCAAATTGGCAATTAAAACTTCCAGTGCCTAAAATTACCGCACTATTACGTTGGAATTAACATATTTATGAGGAAATGTCTGTTATGTCATTTCGATGAAATTTTTGATAAGAATTTTGGAATTTTCGGCGATTTTCTGCAAAACTGCAAGTTGCACGTCGCAGAAAAGTATATGAGATCACCTAAGGATCTTCCTTAATAGATTAAACGTTAAAAAACTATACACATACATAAGGAGTTATCGGAACATCGACCAATATGTTAGGGATATTGGTCGATTTCCATGCACGCATGTGTTCATTCACAAATTTTATCACTTTACCAATAGAATTCTTTTCCAAAATTTGAAGTTTCACCAATCCGGATATATACTCTATTAAACAAGACCATATTCGTTCAAAACGGTGCACCACAGGAGAAGAAATCAGGTAACATACATACAAAAAAAGCGAAAAAATACGCGACGAATTGATAACCTACTCCTTTTTGGAAGTCGGTTAATTACTGAATATATCTGATCAATTTAAAATAAAGGGGTTGGACGAATCCATTCGTGAAATTCTTGTAGGGCGGACTTTACGAAACTTCATCTCGCAATAATATTTAAAATTTTAATTTGATGCAGACTCTTCTATTTCAAGTATAATAATGGATTTATGCAATAAATTTAGTAAAATGGAATGCGAAAACTCAGTTGAGCTTAATAGGTAAGTGACATTAATTTAAAAAAATACCTTCTGCTTTTAATACCTAATTAACAAATAACTGTTACCTGAAATTATAACCAAATCAATAGTTATTTGTCTTTTAGCGGCGTAACTTTTTAATTAATTTATATTATTATTTTAGAGGTGATGGAGAAATTCACAAGAACCAATTAGACAATTCGATGGGTATTTGTATACTTTGTAAAAAAAACATGCTTCCTGAAAAAGCACATGTTGTCGGATTTCACTCCTTAAATATAGGATGGATTCTACTCTGTCCTATAGTTTACAGAAGGCAGCTAACAAATTTATGCTTGTCCGTGGGCAGCCGTATGTACAGGATGGTTGGTACATAGGTTGGAGTGGAATTATCTATAGTTATACAGGGTTGTCAAAAAAAGTTGAAAAAAGGTTACATGGCGTAGTCCATAAGGCATAAATATATTTTGGGCTTATTAAGTCAACGCGTACATTTTGTTCGTAAAGATTTACCTGTTAATTTAAATGATAAAGTATCATTGTGTAATGTTGAGGCTTTCGATGTTACCTGGTTCTGTCTATTAAGGTTATACATACAAAATAAAAAATAAAGAATGAAAACTGCCTGAGTTCAAAAAAAACTAAAAAGTTGAAAATAAAACATTTAAAAAAAATATATATAACCGACTTCTACCTATAACTACTAAGCTAAAAATAATTATAACGAAATACAACTTTAGCAAATAAATAACACATTCAATGTTGTAAGGTACCTACCCAGGAAGTAAAAAATGTAAACATTAAAAGGTGCTCATTCTGTACAAATTAATTACCTACCAATCTAGTATATTTTTGAAGTCGGTGCCAAGCAACAATCAAGTTTGATGAATTAGTAGATAAGTACGCAATGAAGGATTTTAGATTTGCTTGGCATCGACTTCAAAAATATACTAGATTGGTAGGTAATTAATTTGTACAGAATGAGCACCTTTCAGTGTTTACATTTTTTACTTCCTTACAACATTGAATGTGTTATTTATTTGCTAAAGTTGTATTTTGTTATAATTATTTTTAGCTTTTTAGTTATAGGTAGAAGTCGGTTATATTTTTTTAAAAAATGTTTTATTGTTTATATTTATACTCAAAGTTTAGAAAAACTGAGATGAGGGGTCTATAGGTCCACTATTCTACTTTCCAACTTTGGTTTATTAATAATGATACGGTCATCTGGTGACGTAATATGGACCTTTAAAAAAAGGTCTTCTCCAGGTTTAAGTGTAATTTGGCAAAAACTACGAGGGCTACAGTATCTATTTTGATAAAATAGATTGGAAATGATAAGATCTACTCTATTATTTAATAAGAATATTTCAAGTAAATAATAACAATATATATATAAACAATTAAGTTTTTTCCCGTAATTTCGAGTTTAAGTTTGATTGTCTTAGCAGTAAAATAACCAAGATCAGCGTATAATAGCTCATTTTGTAGGTTTTTGATTTCTCTACAACATTGCAAACACGGTTTCACGGGTAGATTTTATATAAAAGGTAAAAAACTAAATTGTTACCTATTTTTTGAGTTTTTTTAGTAAAAAAAAACAAAACCGCATCGATGAAAAATGTTGAATTTTATGGCAATTAGTCATGTTTTATCCTTAGAACACGTTCCTGGCCTTTTTTTCTACTATTAATTTTGTCACGTATGTTCGTAAATGATCTGAGCTAATAATATAATAATTTTAAGTTGACAGTTAATGAGATAACATCATGAAGTTATAGTCAGGTCAAGGCCCCTTAAATTCATCTACAGGGTGTTTCTAAAATAGAGTTTAGACTTAGTTATATACACATAACTCATTACAATAATCCAAAAAATCTCTATTAACGTGTGTCCTAAAACACACCCGTAGGAAGTTATATGCCCTTAAAAAGGCTCAAACAAAACTTTTTTTTTTTCTGTTATTGACAAAACGGTCGAAAATAAATATAAAAAAAATTATGGTTTTACATAACTTTTACGGTAAATAACATGTGCCTACTCCGTTTTTCGACATGCAAATCATAAGCGTCGTGTTTCGGTTGGTGAGGGGCGTTTTTGGGCCGTATTTTTTTAAATTCAATTTTTTTACAATTTTCTCTAGAGATTTACAAAATCTTTACAATTGTACCTAAAAATATATTCTTTGTCCAATTGTTAAGATTTTATAAATCTATAGAGAAAATTGTAAAAAAATTGAAATAAAAAAACCTATTTACCAAATAGGGCCCTAATGATTTGCATGTCGCAAAACAGAGTAGCGTATAAATTTTTTTCTATATATTTTCTACCGTTTTGTCAATAACAGAAAAAAAAAATTGATTGAGCCCTTTCAAGGCCATATAACTACCTAAGGAGGCGTTTTAGGGCACATGTTAACAGTAACTTTTTGGCTTATTTTCTTGAGTTACATACACAGCAGAAGTTTGGTACCCTATTATAGGAACACCGCGTATAAATGATTTTCCGGTTGAGGTGCATCTATCAGGTTATAATTAATGTGGACTTGAAACAGCTCAAACACCGTCTATTGCAAGGAAGTCAGCTTACAAATCGGCTAAATTTTATGATAGCGTGGGTGATACAACGTTACGCCATAAAACATATAAAATGTTGGTTCTAAAGATGCATCCACTATTTGTGAACTTATTGCAGCTCTATATTATTTCAGGAGAAGTGAAAACTAATTTGAAATTTGGTGTGTGTTTAACAAGATCTACTAATAAACAGACGATTGGAAAATGTATAAAGTTACTGAAAAAATCTAAACTTAGGATTGTAAATGCTTTCAAGAATACACTAATTTTGAATGGTAATGAATCTATTGCAACGACACCATCTTAATGAATAAGAATAGAACCACAGGCTCAAATAAAAATAGACAAAGGGACACCTCGTTAATGAACTGATTGAAGAAATTGATATGAAAATGGAAATAATAATGAAAAATCTGAAAATATAAAACTTGACTTGATGAACCTCTGACCTTGCCGATCAACAAAATCAAAAGTAACGACTAGAAGATAATGATAATGATTTTACAACAGTCTCAAAGGTAAACAGAAATAATCACTATAAAATAGTTTCAGTTAAATTTCAGTATTTACTCAACTTAGTAGTAGTCTAACCAAGAAAGAAAATTTAAAGAAATAACCAAGCAGGAAATTTCTAGAGTTTGCAAAAGCTATCAGTCAAAGAAGGAAACATGACCTTAATCACAAACCACGTACTTTAAGTGATGCTATAGAGGTTATGTTGAAATCTGCTAGATCAATTAAGAAACATATCAATTTTACCCAGCTCATATCATCAAGTACCTAAGACAGTGCCCCGCTTTAATTCTGATCGTTCCGGTCAGAAACATCCTCTCCATGATAGGGAGCTAGATTTAAATGAACCACCTTCAATTTAGCCCTGGGGTTTCGACGGATACGGTAGACAACATCATTAATCCTCTTAACCACCTCGTATCCACCATCCCAGGCGGCTGTAAGCTTTGGAGATTTACCCTTGCTCCGTTGGGGGTTGTACAGCCAGACTTTGTCCCTCTCTTGGAACCCGACTGCATTGGCCTTGAGGTCATATCGCGTCTTCATCCGGTTACTTGTAGCCAACATCTGCGTTCGGGCTAAGTCGTGTATTGTCAGCATGTTATGTCGGAGCTGGTCGGCATATTCGTTGATGTCTTGGGAAGGTTCTTCGGGTGACCCAAAAGCAAAATTTTAGAGTAATCGCAGCTCTTTTTCGAATAGGACCCTGGCTGGAGTGAGGCCTGTACTATTAGGTACGGCTGAACGATATGCCAAAAGGAAAAGCGGACTATGCTCATCCTAATCACGCTGGTTATTGCTGACGATCTTGGATAGGTGTTGTTCCAAGTTCCTGATGAATCTTTCCACCATTCCGTTTGACTTTGGGTGCAATGGTGTTGTTCTCGTTTTCCTGATCCCCAACATCGTGCAGACTTTCTGGAAAACATTCGATTCGAAGTTACGACCCTGGTCTGAATAGCTGTTCTCCTAGCACCGTCGCTACCGTGGTTGCCTCTTGATTGGATATCGCATATGCCTCAGGCCATTTGCTGAAGTAATCCATTGCGACCAAAATGTATTTGTTCCCCCTCTTAAACTCGGGAAACGGATCGGCGACATCGATGGCAATCCTCTCAAATGGGACGCCCACATTGTACTTCTGCATTCTGCCCTTTGTCCGGGTCTTCGGGCCCTTACTGGTTGCACAGGTGTCACATTTACGGCACCAAGCTCTGACGTCTTCGAAGTAATTCACCCAGTAGTACCGCTGGCGAACTTGTCTAGTTTTTTATTCATGTCCAGATGGCCTCCGATAATCCCATTATGTACTTCGGTCAGGATGGCTGGTACCTTTTTCTTCGGAACAACCAGTTGGGACTTGGTTTCTCGGCCATCAATGCTTTCCCAAACTCGCTTGAACATTCCATTCTATACTCATAGAGAGTCTCATAGGGCCCATAACGATGTCAGGACGCCCGAGTGTCTAGCTACCTCGTCCCATCGTGGCCTGGGTGCCCCTCTCTTTTTGAGTGACAGGATTGATTGGATGTATGGATCAGCCATTTGGTCCTGGATGCACTGTTCCGTTGTCCAGTCTTCATTGGCCTGCACTCGGATCTGCCTGATGGGGATACCCTCTCGCTGTTCCGTCTTCAGACAATGTCCGCATTCTGCTCTACATGGTCTTCTTGATAGGGCATCGGCATTATTACGCAAACGACCGGCATCCAATCTAATCCACCTGGCCAATTGTCCTTCCGGTGTCTTCATGTCCAGCAGCCATTTGAGGGCGGCATGATCTGTTCGGATTAGGAAATGACAACCATAGAGGTAGTTGTGGAAATGGTCTACCGCCCTTATTATTGCAAGAAGTTCTTTTCTGGTGACGCAATAATTTCTTTCCGGTTTCGAGAATCCACTGCTGTAGTACTCGTTCACTCTCTCTTCACCATCTTGCACCTGGGATAAGACAGCCCCCAAACCGGTGTTGCTGGCGTCGGTGTATAAGGTGAACTTGCCGGAGTGTGTAGGAAAGGCTAGGATTGGGCTGGGACAGAGTGCCGCCTTCAGTCGTCTGAATGATGTTTCGCAGTCCTGATTCCAACGGTTTCTCAGTGGTCTCAGGCGCGGCAATGGTGGCAAATCCCTCAACAAATCGCGTGTAGTAGGAACAGAGACCCAAGAAGCTTTGGATTTCACGATTGTCTCTTGGGACTGGCCAATCACGAATGGCTTCTTTCTTGTCCTCGTTGGTGCGGATTCCTGACTCGGAAACGACGTGGCCCAAAAACATGGAACACTTCTTCGGGTTAAGTCTCAGGTTGGCATTCTTAATTCTGGTGGTGTCGTTGTTGGACAAAATCTGGCTGAGGATTTTGCCACAATTTTTATGGAGATGTCTGAACTGTTGACGGGCCGTGTCAATACAAATTCCTCATTTAGGAACCGAAGAACAACATATCTCGGGTCGAACGTAAATCCATGCTAGCTGATTAGGTCCATACCCAGTATGAAATCATCCTCAATATTCGCTACCAGGACCCTGTGCCGGATTCGGTTGTCCCCTATCTGCAGTACTATATCTGCTTCACCCTGTATTGACATGGACTCGCCGGTGACTGTTCGGAGCTGGATGTTGTGGGTAACTGGCCGGATTTCTGATGCTCTCAAAACCCTGGACTTGGCAATGGTCACAGCGGCGCCGGTGTCGATGGTGACGGTAATTGCTCGGCCATTGATGGTGCTCCTGATGACTAGGCTGCTGCTATCTCGGCAAAATCCCCGGATGGATAATGTTTTGGGGGCTGGTGGAGGGTTAGTCAGCATTCGCCCTGTTATGCTGACTGGCTGACGGTCCCTGGACATGTGGCTGTTCTGTTGGTTACCCCTAGTCGGTGTTCGTTCAGGTAGCCTCACTGTGCAGTCTCGTTGGAACATGCTCTTCTGGTATCAGTTCTCTGTGAATGTTCTAATAGTTCGTTCATACCAGCCAACAGTGCTTGAAATGGTGACTCTGAATCTTCCTGGTTGAAGGAAACTGCTCGGACCCTCGGCTTGAACATGTTCATGACGGCCTCTACTTCCAAAACTCGAAGTAGAGCTTCATTACTCTTCTTGATGCCACTAAGTCGTAGATTTCTTTGGACTTCCACATCTCTGATACCGTTAATGAAACTCTGGGTGGCCAACTGGTCTTCAGTTTCCTCTGGCAGGTCTGAGTAGGACAAGTGTACTAACCGTCTAATCTCTGATTCGAATTATTGAAGGCTCTCTCCGGATTTTTGCATTTTCCGCTTAGTTGCACCTGGTATACTTGGCTCAGGGATTTATTGTCGTATCTTTTGTCCAGGATGACGATGATCTTGTCGAAATTACCCTGTTCATCGACTGGGAGGCTTTGGAGGGGTTCTGAGGCCGGACCTCTTAATGAAATTACAAGAGACGTAGATTTTTCTTGGATATCCCATCCATTAGCTGCAGCCACGGCTTCAAATTGTCGTTAATACATGGGCCAAGATGAACTGCATTAATTGCAGTGTTGTTTCTTCAGTTTGGCCTTTTTTCTGCAAATTTCGATAATAATATTTCCATTAAATTTTGTTCTTTTTCTTCCATGGCAGTGAGAAGATTTTGTTGCTTTTCTTCCAGGGCAGTGACAAGATTTTCTAATTCTATTTTACGTTTTTCATCCAAAGATTTCACTAACCTTTGTTGAATTTCTTCTTGATTATGATTTTTTCGTCTAGTCCATCCATAACCTGTTTGAATATTTTTTTGGTAGTATCATCCATTTCGTCTTCACTTAATCCTTTACTTCTGATCACCAAATTTTTGTAAAATCTGTGGGTTCAATTAATTATTTTGAAGAACTATTATTCACTTCACTTTTCTAGAAACTTTTATTTACACGTAAAACATAAAATATCTCCAACAGCTAAATCTAATTCTATTTACATCGAAATCATAACAACGAAATAAGCTCAACGAACTATGACTAACTAACTGCTGAAATTAATGTCTCTTTATATAGGTTAATTTGTCGTTCTCGATGGTACTACCTTTTTCTGCCCAGCGTCGAGAATACTGTTTCGCGCCATTTCGAAAATTCCAAGTCCACTTTTTATTAACCCAGCGATTGATGTCTCATCGGAATGAAACCAGGGCCGGCCTAATTAAATTTCGTAACAATATTATGGTTCGACCATGAACAGCCAACCCAAAATAGATCCAGCCTAGGCTATATAAATATCTTTCTATCAAGCTCAAACTGATTAATGGTCTCGACACAAATCGGATAAGGCTAGAGTTTTTCAAAAAAGTGCATCAATAAGCTTGTAATATAAAGGTGATGTGTACATAAGTATGCTTTAATTATACAGATTATGATTGAATGTCTATTATATGTCTATTCTTTTTTGGCCTCCTCAGTTCTTTAATGGTGATGTCGGGGAAATACAGATTTTATAAAAAAATGCACGTAGTCTTGAGGAATTTGACGTTTCTTACTAATAATGGGTTTACTTTAAAAAATGTTTGATAATAATTATAGTAATATTTCTGAATCAAGGCAGTTTCGTGATTAAGGAAACAACAAAGAAATGAATTTTCTGAATTCAACTAAGTATAAATTGTAAAATCTCCTTTGACAGCAAAGACAAGTTCTGGACTAAATAGTAGATTTGTATTTTGTGGTACAAGAAACAGTTTCTTGTCTGTTAAACAATTTAAGGGCAAGTACTAGCATTTACCTAAGAAAGTCATTACATAAAAACACATTAAGCGCAACTAAATGGTACCATGAAACATGCACGAAATCGTTCATCTAATTTTATTATACGGTGCTTGACAGCAAGTTATCTTCCGTGTACGCTCCCAACCAACAAAGCACGAGAAAGGTTAACGTTTTGCTCTGAACTCACCCAACGAAGTCGTATTCGAACAAAGAAATGTCAGCATCATGTTTTTTCTATCTCAACTGATTTGACCTAGTGACTCTTATGGTCGAGTTGCTGCCACGCCATACCGAGCATTTTGATCACTCATCGAGATCAACGAGAACATTGTATAGTACTTTTTAGTTTTTCATTGTTATTCTAATCCTTTTATTTACTGGGAACACTAAAAAAGTTATTATTGCTGAAATCCCTAAAATACTGTGCTGACAACTGAAATGGATTCCGGTAATTATTTCTAATTTTACGATGAATATTTATATTTGAGTTAAGTTTCAAGTTCGTCGCTATCAATTTGAATCTGAAACTGGACTTCTTATATGGACTAAATGCCTAATTTCAAAATGATAATTAGTGTATCTTTTTAAATTTTTAAAGTCCGAAAATATAGTGCTAGTCAATGAATGGGTCGTTTCGTGAGTATGTCAGTAAATTTCGCTCGATAACGGAATTTATACATGCGGATACTCCAGATGATCATAGAAAAACTTCACTAAATACTTCTATCTATAATCGTAAAACATAACTGTCAGCTACCTTGCTTTCACATATTTCCACATCATCCATGAGGTACTCTGAATTCGTATGCGTCCCCATTATTTAATGTGGAGGGATCCCCAGTAGGCCTACACCATGAAAAATTGGCAGGTCAGTTAGTTAGCACTGCCATTTTACAGAAAGTCAAATTAAAACATATGGGAATTACGAGCTATTTAGGAGCTCTTGATTTTTACCTAAATCGATTTTTGAGCTCAATATTTACTATGGAAAAAGTGCAAAAAACTATTGGCGGTGCTAACTTTACGTAAAGTTAGCACCGCCATCTCAGAAAAACAAACAAAAAAATTTTGTGAAGCGTCTCAAATTAGGAGCTATTTACGAGCTTTTAATTGACGTATTGAACGTCAACCCCTAAATTTATCTAAGGGGCAAAAACCACCCCCGAAAAAATATTGAAT
This sequence comes from Octodonta nipae, assembly GCA_034190945.1. Taxonomy (NCBI): domain Eukaryota; kingdom Metazoa; phylum Arthropoda; class Insecta; order Coleoptera; family Chrysomelidae; genus Octodonta; species Octodonta nipae. The sequence goes on along the minus strand of CM067217.1, from coordinate 91,011,932 downwards.
TTTAAATTTAAAATCTATTAAAATTATCTACGATTTACGAGCTCTTTCCTGGTGTAATGCACATAAACATATAAAAATGTTCAAGGAGTGAAAACAACCCCCCAAGTATGCAGTTTTTTAGAATTTTATGATTAATAAATTTTGAAAAATACCAGTATGATCTACGATTTACGAGCTTTCCAACGGTATATTACACGACAATATTCAAATTACTGGAAGGGGAGCAAACCAACCCCCAATAATGCAGTTTTTTCAAATTTTATGATTTATAAATTTTGAAAAATACCAGCATGATCTACGATTTACGAGCTTTCCAACGGTATATTACACGACTACATTCAAATTACTGAAAGAGGTGCAAACCACCCCCCAATTATGCAGTTTTTTTAAATTTTATGATTTATAAATTTTGAAAAATACCAGCATGATCTAAGATTTACGAGCTTTCCTACGGTATATTAAACAACTACATTCAAATTACTGGAAGGGGTGCAAACCATCACCCAATTATGCAGTTTATTCAAATTTTTGTGATTTATAAATTTTAAAAAAGACCAGCATTATTTACGATTTACGAGCTATTCAACGGTATATTACTGGACTACATTCAAATTACTGAAAGGGGTGCAAACCACCCCCCAATTATGCAGTTTATTCAAATTTTATGATTTATAAATTTTAAAAAATATCAGGATGATCTACGAATTACGACCTTTAAAATATTACATTAAAATTTTTGGAAAGGATGCAAACAACCCCCTTAATTTCCCAGTTTGTCTATATTATGTGATTTTGTTCATTTTCAAAACTGACAGCGTAATCTACGATTTAGAAGCTCTTCAACACGATTACTTTCAAATTATTGTAACGAATGCAAACAACCCCCAAATTATGAAATTTTTTCCAAATTTGTAGTTTTTAAATTTTCAAACTGTCAGAGTTTTGAAATGGATGAAAATATTAAATATTATCCTTACTGCGGCAAAGGTTTAGAAATCTAGATTTTACAAATTTTGCGATTTGAAAACTTGGAAATGGTGTAAGGTGTAATTATCTACGATGTATAAGCTTTCCAACAATATGTTTAATAACGGCTACTGTTGTTAGTCATTATTCGGATAAATAATTGTATTATGAATTTAATTAAGTATTGAATCTAACGAAAAATTGTAACCATCTTTATGGACCACGTGTTGTTACCGTTTCTTCTGGTTTTGTATTCAACTCGCTTCTTCTTCAAAATCTGCTGCTCGAAGTTTTAATAATTACCTCAAGGTGTTTTGTTTCTAATTAACATATTAAAACTTAGTTGTTTCAAATAGAAATAGCAATATTTTTATGTATTACGAAATGCACAGATTAATTCCAGTCGGCATTTTTCAACCAACCTTCGCCAAACGAGTCATAACAACCTTAAGAAACTATAAGTCAAATAATATTCTTATTTTTATCTAACCTTTGAAAATGGGCTGAACCTATAATCTATATAAGAAATATAAAACAGGAGTTTGGTATCTGAGAGGGCAATGTATTTCGTTATTATTCTTTCAACTATTAGTTTTGTACCCACAATAATCAAATTATTCATAGTAACCCAAAAATACAAATAGGAAGACATAAAAGATGAAAGGTACTTGAATGAATTAAACAAATGTGTTGTCTCGCCATCTAGGTGCCAATATTCCTACCTGTAACTAATAACTCAGTAAAATTTCCATAGATGGACGATTTCGTATTTGAAATTACTGGTTAATGTCATAAAACATATTAGAATTTTTTGTTAAAATCCAGTGTAATTGATTTTTGTGTGTATAGATCTGCAACCTGCTATTCGAATTTTCTAGGAGGGTAAGCAACAGTTTGGTTCTCATTTGTTGAGGAAATGTTTATTGATAGTAATTATATAAATAACTACTTCAATATAGGTACCTACTTATTGAGAGAATTTCAACGTACTTGAATTTCAAAAAAAAATGTTCTTAAATCAAATGATAGCGATTAATTGTATAATAAAGTATATTGTATATGAGTTTGAACGTAAAGAATGAGTACAGAGTGGCGTATATTACTTATGTGATTTAAGAATTTAAATAACCCCTGCAATAGAAAATACCACATTACGAATTTTTTACTGCTTTAATAAAATATATTGCATGGACTAGGACCAGTGGCACCAATCAAATATTAGATAACAATTATCAGAGAACTGTTTCCAATATATTTACATAATCAGTGTATTCAAATTTATTTTTTCATGCTACAGAAAAGGCCATTACAAACAGCGACAAGAAGGCTTTTTCGAATGTTACATCAAAATCTAAAATGAAAATTCTTTAATAGGCCAAAAATAACGTTCTAAATTTAGATATTTGAAAATGGTCTAAAATAATTATGTCAAAATATTTGGGATGGACTAATAAGATGGTAATATCTTTTTCATTACTGAGTATCCTTATTAGCAAAACTACATTACTGGTGTACAAACCGCATAATGATTGAATTAATTGAGAAACAATATTTTGTGAGTTAATCCAACACTGAAAAAATTTAGTTTCCTTGAGGAAACCTTGGGGGGTGGTTTGCACCCCTTCCAGTAATTTGAATGTAGTCCAGTAATATACCGTTGGAAAGCTTGTAAATCGTAGATCATGCTGGTATTTTTCAAAATTTATAAATCATAAAATTTGAAAAACTGCATAATTGGGGGGTGGTTTGCACCCCTTCTAGTAATTTGAATGTAGTCGTGTAATATACCGTTGGAAAGCTCGTAAATCGTTTATCGTGCTGGTATTTTTTTTAATTTATAAATCATAAAATTTGAATAAACTGCATAATTGGGGGGTGGTTTGCACCCCTTCCAGTAATTTGAATGTAGTCGTGTAATATACCGTTGGAAAGCTCGTAAATCGTAGATCATGCTGGTATTTTTCAAAATTTATTAATCATAAAATTCGAAAAAACTGCATTCTTGGGGGGTTGTTTTCACCCCTTGAACATTTTTAGATGTTTATGTGCATTACACTAGGAAAGAGCTCGTAAATCGTAGATAATTTTAATAGATTTTAAATTTAAAATTAAAATTCAATATTTTTTCGGGGGTGGTTTTTGCCCCTTAGACAAATTTAGGGGTTGACATTCAATACATCAATTAAAAGCTCGTAAATAGCTCCTAATTTGAGACGCTTCAGAACATTTTTTTGTTTGTTTTTAAAAAAATTTTTTGACAAACAATAAATTCAAAATCAAAGCGAAAATTTTTTAGAAAAAAACCTCGAAAACAACACTAAACGATTGACAACGACTCCAGACTCGGAGTTGAAACGTCTCCATACACAGATAAGTATTACACAATATACAATACATTACTTATATACAGGAATACTGGTTGATCATTTTATAGACATCTCTTTCTCTCAGAAAAACTGTGAGGAAGAATCTCTGTACAGACAACCAGTAATCCGGGCAATTTTACGAAATTGCCTTACTACACTTTGTTCTACATATACAATTTTTTTAAATACTTATCTGTTACAGGAAAAAATTTGGAGGAGAGAAAACCCATGAATAGACAAAATAATTCAAGATCTCCTCAACAATCTTTTCGAAATTATTTGTATGTTTCATCGCAATAATTTATTTCTCTTAATTATAACACTTTATTTTCGTGAACTTCATGATATCAATTTAATTTACAAAACTTCTCTTTACATTCTTCGTACGTTTTTCTGCTCCTTAAGTAAACTTACTCTTGAACAAGCCACATAATATTTACCATGAGCAAATAGCCATATTTTAAATCTAAGATTTTAAACTCTGCCCTTGTGCTTTATTGATGGTGGCCGCAAAGCAGCGTTTAACGGGAAATTGCAACCACCAATTTAAAATGATTACCCGAGGGGATCTTAGGGATTCACGGAATGAATACATTTTCACAATCATACTGTCCTGTAAAAACTTTGAGAATGTTTCTACATATGATTTTTACTTGTAATCTAGTGAAGGTTTAAATTACGCAACAACATTAATATTTCATCTCTTCAGTTCTGAATTGTTGCGGCTGATACTTGATGTAAATCCATAATGATAACACAAAAACGAAAATTATATTTCGAGATTTACACTTTATTTTATAAACGACACGTGTTTCGGCATACAATGCCTTTATCAAGTTTCACAAAATACTAAATAAAATAAAGATAAAGGCATTGTATGCCGAAACACGTGTCGTTTATAAAATAAAGTGTAAATCTCGAAATATAATTTTCGTTTTTGTGATCTCTTCAGTTGCTAGTTTTTCTAGCAGAAAGGCATTAATTCTATCAGATTATTCATTTGTTGCTCTTTCATTCAAACAAAACTGAATGAATGTTGTATATTGGGATATATCCTATTAGTCAAATTTATCAAATCGCCCACAATGTCACAGAGGTTATTGGGAATATTTGTCTTTCCTTCTTCTTCGGGGACATTTCTGTCACCGAAATCCATCAAAAATTCTTTTTCAATTTGATAAAATTTGGTACTTTTGTGTAAGCGACTACAGCCAGTCGATTGACGCTAACGAATTTTTTCTAGGCCTATACGTCATTGAATACTACATAAAAAGATCTTTACAACCATGTACAACAGGGCAGAAATAGTAAATTATTAATTTAGTTGGCTGTTAAACAAAATGCCGTGTTTATTGCCATACTATGTATTTGGTTCAAAGCTTTACAATTTTTTTAGTTCTATCTGTTTTCAAAATAAATGTCATATTTTTTAAGTAACCTAGTTATTAGAGCATTTTTTCAGTTAAAGAGATTTGGAAAGTTGTGCAAGTTGGGGAAACTGGATATGTCGATTGTCTCATTTTGTGCCACAGGAATACTGAAAGAGCGCAATATATGCACTTTCAGCGATATCCCTAAGACCGCAACCAGGTTTGTTAATCTTCAAAATGCTTAGAAATAATTTACATATCATTACATTACAACACCTATCGAAATACAGTGTGTAATGATAATATTGAAAATCTTGTCATCGACATTCCCCGTAGCTCCCGTCCTCAAGTGAAAAGTAATATTGAAGTGCCTAAATCGACTGCTCAGAGAATTCTTAAAAAGTACAAGTATCATCCATATATAGAACAAATTAGTCAAGAACTTTTTAAGTTGGTGACTTGACGAAAGGAGAGAATTATTGTACAATTGGTTCGTAGAAAATTGACAAGAAAATCCACAATTTCCGCTTAAAGTTCTGTGGTCTGATGAAAGCAAATTTTCAAATTCCGAGGTATTTAACAAACACGTCATCTTGTATTGAGCCTATAAAAATCCGTTCTTAAATCGTGAGGTGGGGTTTTAATGTATAGGTAGGATTTATAAATGATAATTTATGATAATTTGACTGCTCCTCGATAAGCGTACTTTTATTTATTTATGTTTTTGCGAAATTTTAAGAAAACACAATAACCGTGAAAAACTATTTTTTTAATAATTTACATTTTCTGTCATCCGAAGATTTCTAATGGAAAATGGCATATTTTGTCAATATTTAAACACTTTTTGGGAAATAACACTACAATTCATGTAATAACTGTATAGTTCCAAACTTTTTGAGGTCTAGGTCAGACCCCGTTGTCAATCCAATTTGGCGGCCATAAGAAATAACAAAGCTGGTTATGGTTGCAAAAAATCTAAAGGGCCTAAAAAAAAATAGTTTTCTATTGGCCTTGTGGCTAACACAAAACTACCAAATTTTGCCGAATTTGTTTACAAGAGCCGAATATATTGCAATTTTTCAAAAACTACATTTTTTTGTTTTTTTCTCGATATTTTGAAAACCCCCGCAGATATTCTAATTTCGATACAGCATCTTCTTGGGCTTGAAATAACACAACTTTTTGCTTATTTATGCCACCCTATAGCTGTTGCCGTTTCGGAAATCCCCAAGTAATTGCTTTTATCTGGGGCACCTGGCATATATGTTATATGCAAAATATAGTGTAGTACTTAGTTCTCACACTCAGGTAGTCATCGGAATTTAAAGCGTACGTGGCTTTTCAGATATATCAAATTTTACCTTGAAATATATGCAAACAAATTTCCGGAAACCTACATGAGACCGTTCACACAGTCAAATCGCTGTCTTGCATCAGCACTTTTCTAGATGTTATAAAGGCAACTGAGAACGATCTCTTGTCGTCATTCAAATATTCTCACTTTTAGTATTACGCCATTGAAGTAGTTCAATTATTTTAATTGTTTCAATTTTGATTGTGTATTTTTCTAAATAAATATATTTTTTAAAAGTGAATTATAGTGAATATAAAATTAACGCAGTCAGTAGGATATTCCAGACACTGCTCGAACACGAAGACTTCTAACTAGTTGGGGTGGTTTCCAATTCTTAGCAGTGTAAAACCTTCTTGAAAAGGACAACAACCACCAAGCACTAGCAAGGAAACAAACAACCAGGCTAACCAGTGCAAAGTGACGCGGAGAATAGTCCCATGCGAGGAATAATCACGTAAGAATCATATAAGTAGCGATTTTAATTTGAATGACCACCAGTTCTTTCATTTATAATATTTAATTCCTCATTACGTTTTTAAATAATTTTGAAATCGTGTATTTGGTATATTCATAGTATTTTATTTCTCTTACTTTGAATTACATTGTTTCGAAGTATTTGACACGCTATTTCAGGTTTATAACATATTTGACTTTATACATTCCAATTTTGAATTTGTAAGTCCTTCCGATATTGCATTTTGATAAACCGGATATTTTCTATAATTTCAATTTAAAACCCCTTTTCAACATTTAATTTTGATTTATTGTGCATTTAAGTAAACTTTCAAAATTGCTACGTCTAGACAGGCCACCAACTGAAGTAACCCAATAAGTTATCGGAAATATTTGCCATAATTCTGAAAATGATGGTAATCCGAAGAAATTGAAAATTAATAGCCTCCTCACTGGCTTAGAGCTTAAAATGGGGCAACTCGTTCGCGCTAGTGACCCTTCCAATAATCTCTGCTATTTCTAGAATTAACTTTTCAGGCAATAGTAATTTCCAATAACCCTCTCGTAAATCCAATTTGACAGTAACCCTAACACAATGCACATTTTGCAAAAAGATCGGACATATCAGCAGCGAATGCCTCATCAGAATGAGACAACCCCAGACAAACCAAAATACTCACCCAAACTACTCGGGCCACCGCCCATATTTTCCAAATCAGTCTGCTAATCAACCTTCGAATTTTTATAAAAGGCGTCAATTTTCGTACCAACAACAGTAACCCTCAACATGTAGACTAACTCCAACTTCGGGCAATTACAAGCCGAATCCCATTTTTTTTCAAATAACAATTGAACACTCACCAGCTAATAACCAACAATGCGATCGGTAAGAACATAACTATAATATTTCGTACATTGAATAGCAAAATATTCAAACACTAGTGAATACGAAACCGTATGAAACAATTATTGCCCTGATACCACTCAAATATGACAAATTTGAATATTATTCAAACGAAAATGCTTGTAATGATAATTATAATCAATAATTTGATGACTATTCCGATAGCTTTCTTCCCATCAGAAGACCACTCCTTTCGGTTAATTCGAAAAACCTTTACTATATTACCGACTCTTCCAATACATATACAAACTCCTTATTGACACCGGAGCAGGATTATCAGTATTTAATCCCGAAAGTTGCCAACGATTGAAACAACAATTTCCCGAAAACTAATCCAAGAAATAACAGACCTGAAAATTCTAATCAACGAATCGATATGTCTCTTTTAATGTCTTACACCCGCATAAGGTGTATATTTGTAATAAAACTAAATTCGACGGATTATTGGGTTCAGATTTCCTTGAACATTCTAATTGCGACATTACCAAGAAAAAACATGTGACGAATTATAAAACTTTACCTATCTGCAAAGTTATTGATGATACTGTCATCTGTACTCAGAACCCTCCAGCCTTTAATAACTGCATCCCAATTAATACAAATTCTTTAGAACCCCGAACAGAACAAATATGTAAATTAAAATGTAATCTCACTAATACTGAGGGTTTCCTATCATCTGCCGAAATAGAAAAAGTTTATCTTCACCATTCACTGGTTAAAAATTTCGTACTTCAATTTTGAATTCAAATGCTATCTCTAAAACTTAATTTCGACAATTTGAATCTGGAACCAATAAACAAATTTCCCGTAAATACTCTCAAAAAATTACTCAAAAACTTAACCCAGACTATTAGACAAACAATAATTATGGAACAATTAAATTGAATTTATATCACAACTTTGCCTTGAATATTTCGAAATATTCTAGTTATAAGGGCAATCAACTGACCTTTACAAACGAAATTAAGTATTCTATAGATACCAACAGTGCGAAACCCTCTTACACAAAATCATGTCGATACCAAATCCACGAAGAAGAGGCAAAAAGTCAGATATCAAAAATGCTTGACCAAGACATATGTCCGTCTAACTCGCCATGATCATCCCTGGTTTGAGTACTTCTTAAAAAATACACGTTTCTGGTACCCAAAAATGGCGTGTCGCCGTGGATTACCGAAAACTAAATGAACTGACTTTTAACGATAAATACCCTCTACCGAACATTTCGGATTTACTTGACCAACCTTCACAGTTGATAATGGACATTTCAAATTTGTTAGAATCCTCTTCGGTCTCAAAAACTCTCCATCCACCTCCATCCAACGAGAGATGATTAGTCTATATGGACGACACTATCGTTTATTCTTCTACTATTCATGAACATATAGCCCTTCATCCATGTTTTCAAAAGACTACGAAAAGGCAGTCTGAAAATACAACTCGACAAATGCAAGTTTGTTCGCAAAGAATTCGCGTATCTAGGTCATCTTATAACTCCTGAAGGCGTAAAGTCAAAATTTGATCATTTCAAACAAACAATCATCTAATACCGTTCACAGTACTCCCCACAAACCAAACTGACGATGACTTACGAGAACTCGAGACAAAAAGTCCCATTAACTTTCAACAAATCTCCGTTTCGCTCATAGTTTACGAGAAAATTCAATTTTCTAATTGCCAACTATTAGACAGAAAAAACAAAAACAATTTTGTATTCCCCCAAGGTTCTATTATGAAAGATTTTCACCACTGCATCATCGAAGAAACTTTCGAGGGAAATGCCGATTTCCGCTAACCAAGAATAAACGTCTTTCCAAGCAAACTTGTCACAAAAAATCAATATAAAATGAAAAGTTTGCCAAAATATCGTCCAAACGGTTGAAAAGGATCAAAAACCTATCATTCTCGACCAATTCCATTCCATTGACAATTTTATTATCACCGAAACTCCACGAACACTCTTTGAATATCTCAACATTGATATTCTAGATGTCCGGACAAGAACAATGCATAAACTTTACTACTATACTCTCTTCGAGGTGTCATTCTTTTGTACGCAAGACAATATATATAATACATATTGTTCCTCGCGTCTTGAAATTTAACGATATGTATCATTTACTACTATATTTCCAACACTTCGGTATCCCATTACGGATATACTGTGTTTGTGGCAGGGACAACGCACTAATGAGAGACTTATGCCAGCTATTTGACATCAAACTATCCTGTTTTAGAGTAGGACATCCCCACTCAAATTGTTCATTACAACGATTCCACTCGACTTTACTAGACATGATTAGAATCGTGTGATTACAAAATCCTGAAGAACACCCCTTTAACATACTTCCTTACGCAACCATTGCATATAACAACTCTGTAAACAGAACTCCTGGATTCGCCCCTTATGGACTTGTTTCCGGACGTACTTAGTAGGTTTTCAGAAACCCTCTACAATAAACAAGCAATAAATCGACAAGTTTAGTCCACAAAAATATTTCAGCCTTTGAACTTGTCTTCACGAGAAACAATAGACTTTTACAGACCCTTATCAAAACTGTTAACTTTTAATCTTCCGCTCAGAGGAACAAACACATATAAATCTTTTAAACAAAATATCTACTACAATTCAAGACAAATTTATCCAAAAAATATGGATACCAAAAGGCCAAAAAAACCCGGCACCTTGATGAAGCGAGTACTCTTTTCAGAGCAATTAACTGTTAACTTTAAAACTTTCGCAATGAATTGTTTCCGCTCAGATGAACAAACACATATAAATTTTCTAAACAAAATATCTTCTACAATTCAAAACACTTTTATCGAAATAAATATGGACACCAAAAGTCCAAAGCGCGGCATACTTCATGAAGCAGGTACTCTTTTCAAAGCAATAATAAATAGGCTCAATCAAGATCAATTACAAATCGAAAGATTTCTGTATATTTAAAAACTTTTCGGAGCCTAGGTCAGACTCCGTTGTCAATGGCAAAGAAACTATGAAAAAAGGCACAATTCTAAAATGTAAAAAAAGCATTATCTACCTAGTTTTCTGTTATCTATTATTTGCTTCGATAGAGTTGATGTATTAAATTTAGCGGTGGTTATCTGCATTATTTTTTTTCATTATCAGCAGATGTTTCGTTACTAGTCAGCATGAAAGTCAATGTTCTATGCGGCTGTTACCTTTGAGGATATAGCTCAAAATACATTAATGTTGTTTTCGTACTATTTTGTATTTATAATAAATACTCTTAACATATCTCGTTTCTCTTCATTTGTGAAACTCATGTGTCACGTTTATAAAAGAAAATTCTTTGGTAGAGTAACAGCGAACAATATATCTTGTTATTTAAACCTTTGTTTTAAGAAAACAAATTATAACAAGTGGTATATCATAATAAAATGTAATGTGGCGTTCATTAGGAAAAAAAGTTTATGATGGTAGTCAAAAAAGTCAGATCGCAAATTTGAAAAGGTCCTCCTATAGCTAAAAAAATGTGTTTTTGGTTTTGGGATTCTCTTCAAATAAAACTAAAAATATAAAAACGAAATCTCCATTTTTCTATTTTTTTATTTTTCGGATATCTTCGGAAGTTTATAGACGCGAGATGTAAAGACCGACATCCAGGACTTTCGGGGAAACTAGCACACATAGGTTCTGAATCTGGAGTCGTTCCGTGCAATTGCTATTCTCCAGATTCGGAACCTCTGTGTGCTAGTTTCTCGTTAAATCGTAGATGTCGGTCTTTACATCTCGTGTCTACAAATTTACCGTTATGTATCAAATACATAAATAAGTGTTCGACAGGACATTCTATTGTGGGAAGCGTAACTGATGAAGGTTCCCGACCAGAAACAATGTATAATCTCTTGCGTACAGTAGAATGACACCGCGAAGAGAGTGGGAAATATTAGGAACAATTCAATTTTTAAAAGCGTTATTTCTTCAAGAATTAAATTACGCAATTTTGTCCCCATTTAAATATTCTCGTATCTTCAGTAGTGGTGAGGATCGAATTTGACTTACCTTGTATATATAAGTAGTCTCATCGAAATACACAACGTGGTTTTAAAATTGAAGATCATCGTCACATTACCGTGTAAAAATTTCACTAACGAAATAAATGAAACAGCGCATTTACAAGATATGTACGGAAAATACTTGTATTCTGTTTAACTCTATTTCTGGCTCAAAAATTATTATGTAACATATGCGAGCCCCTGACTCAAATACATTGACTTGTGCAGAAAAATAATTTATTCAAGTGCGAGTTGGACTTGCATACTTAGGGTTCCGTACTACCTTCAAGATTCTAATATTCCAGTTTCAGACAAGCAGGGAATGAGTGCATTTTCTTATATTTACCCTAATATCTTTTAAATGAAGCGTTTTAAATTTATAAAAAATATACACTTTGATTTTCTACAGATAGACTTTTTACTTTATGTGCTTCAGGATTCGCTTGATTTTTATCAGAATACATATGTATTTAATTTTCTAATTTGGCACCCAAAAATTAACATTAGAGTTTTATTTTACTAATAAACTTCCAGAGAAGTCTTTTATAATCTCTTGTCTGGGTTTTCAGGCTCTATAGATTGGAAGATAAAGGGCAAAATAGGTCAAGTTTTAAATTATAAATTATTAAATCTGTTATTCAAATTATTAAAAAATACAAATAAAATATATTTTTCAAAATTTAAATGTTGTACTTTCTAAAGTGGGAATTTTCTAATAATTTATTTTCTGTTTAATTTGGTCCCCAAATAATAGAAATAGGGATTTTTTCATATTTTTCCAATAAACAAAAAATGTAGGTCTCATAGTTTGGGGAATAACGGGGGGAATGGGTATTTTTTTTAAATATTTTTTAATATATTTTAAAATATTCATTTTAAAAAAATTAAAAAAATATATTTGTATTCGTCATAATGAACCCTGTGCTTTAATAATTACATGACCCGTTAGAAACAATTATAATTTTTTATTTTCCATTTAATTCTATAATTTGCCCCCCAAAATGAACATTAGGGGTTTCTCCTTATTTTTTCAGTAAAATTCAGGTGAGGGGCTATACTTAAGGGGGGGGGGAATGGGTAATTTTTTTATATTTTTGATAATATCTTTTAATTAATTTATTTTAACAATATGAAAAAAATATATTTGTTTTTGTCGTAATGAGCCCTTTCATTTGATATATAACATGATGAGTTAGAAACAGTTTTAATTTCATATTTTCTATTCAATTCTGTAATTGGCTCCCCCCCCAAAATTAAAAGTAGACGTTTCTCCTTATTTTTCCACTAAACTTCAGGCCAGAACCTATATACCTCTAATTTTTTTCAAAACTTTACGTTTCATAGTTTCGGAGATAAGGGGGGGATTGGTAAATTTTGGTATATTTTCGTTAATATCTTAAATAATTTTTTTTTAATATGAAAAAAATATATTTCTGTTCCTCAGAATGAGACCTTTCATTCTCGTATACATGATGCGTTTGAAATTTTTTTAATTTTTACGTTTTTATTTAATTATATAATTTGCCTCCCAAAATTAATATTAATGGTTTCTCCTTATTTTTCCTGTAAAGATCGGGCAACGTTCTATATTTCCTGTTTTTTTCAAAATTTTACTAAAATCAAAATTTTTTCTTTTACGTTTTTCTGTTTATGTACTCCTGATCGGGTCACCAAACTATACATTAATACCAAATTTGAACCTCTTCCGTCCAGTAGTTTAGGAGAAAATTGCTGTGATGTGTCAGAGGCAGAAATCCGGAGTGATATTATAAAGGTATCCCTATATTGTATATACGGAACCCTAATGATGTCTCTCTAATAGTGCAAAGCGAATTAATTATAGTTTACTATTTGAAAGGAAATTAGACATCTTCACTTTGACAAACTTACTTTTTTAATATTAATGAAGAAAAATTAATTTAGTTTAATATCACTTTTTATTTTTCACTTCGCGTGACTAGTTTCGGCAAACTCTATGCCATTCTCAAACGCATACAAATTGTTGAATGAACTATACAGACGCAAAAATGACAAATATATACCTTCTGAATATACAGCAGTGAATTAAAAATTACGTAAATAAATTTTACAGATAATTGACAAATATATAACTACTAAAATAATAATTAAATACTAATATCTCACATAATGTTGGAAATTATTGAAATACAGCAAAAAGGACGCTATTATGCAAATCAGTTTGGTTGTTTAGGATTAAATTGAATGAAGAAGGATTAGTAATGCTTTTAAAAACTTCTACCGATTCCAGTAGGCCAATTAAAGGTTTAAAATTGTGAAAGTGAAGTATATCAGTGTCTGCTAATTTAGGAAAAGTATAACCTGTTTCTAAAGAATGATTTGCATATGTAGAATTTGTTTTATTAGGTCTAAAAAAACGTAAATGCTCTTGGTGACGAGTAGAAAAATTCTTGCAGGTCATACCTATGTAGAAACTATTACACTCTGAACATGTAAGCTTATAAACTCCAGATTTAAGATATTTATCATTTGTTTTGTCCTTGTCATTGAATAGAAGCTTATTTAGTTTGCATTGCGCTTTAAAACTAACTTTGATGTTATGTCTTGAGAGTAATTTAGCTATTTTCTCACTCACATTTCCAAAATATGTAAGGGAAATAAATTTTGATGGGATGTCGGAATTATTATAAGAGGGAAAAATTAATTGCTGTACTATTTGTTGTTCTTTGCGGTAAATTAGTTTGTTAATCAGTTTCTGGTCAAATCCGTTATTATGTGCTATGCTTTTAATAGTGTCAGGTTCCTTATGTAAATTTTTATCTAAAAGTGGTAACGAATACGCTCTATGTATAAGAGATTTAATCTAATTTATATAAAAAGTGATATTAAACTAAATTAATTTTTCTTCTTTAAGATTATGATTGAGTATCACAAAGTAACGGCTTCCACCATCTTAGTTTTTCTGACACGTCATCAAAAGCGTAAAAAAACTTTATCATATCACTGTGTATTAAGTATCTAAGAAATAGATATTTCATATAAATAAATTATTTACAGATCACATTGCGGAACATGAAATGTTTCTGAAAATCGAATATTCCTATTTTGAGTTATTTATTTTTTCAGTTTCCTGAAAACAACCCTATTATTTAATAATCGCAAATCTTGGAAGTTGCCTGAAAGTGACTCATTTTTCGCAGACATGTCGAACTACGGACACGGCAGCCCAAATGAAATAAGAGACAAGTAAACTTAAGTTATTCTCCTCAACAAACTAGCTGCTGTCGACGAATATGAATGAGCTTGACATAATGACGTGTGGCGAAACATCTGCTGCTGATGATAAAAAGTATTGCCGACCACCACTACTAAATTTAAACCATCAACTCAGTCGAAGTAAATAGCAGAAAACTAAGGAAGATTTTGCTTGCACCCATCGTTAATAGATAATGTTGTTTATTTTTATATTTCTGCGGCATGATTGATAAGAGAATATTTGGAACAAATCATATAAAAAACTGACTTAGATTTAATTTTTAACTATCGCATGTATTATTCTTTATAAATTAAAGTGTCATCCACCTAATTTTGTAAAAAGTATTCCGGACAAAACATACCACTATAAAAATATAAGGTAAAAAAGAACTAAAATTACATTAACTCAGATTAATAACTAAGTAACCATTCCGTATATTGTTGGAATAAAACACATATTGTGTAGTTGAATGTCTCAACAGCGACTTTCGCATCGACTGTCATGCCCAACAGTTCCAACTATAACAGTTACGGTCCCTGACTTTGTGTGCACATTTTATGGACGGAACTACATACTGGATCAACACATAGTATTTCCATACACCCCTTTTACCTTTCCGGTAAGTCTGACTAATTTATCTTAATAATTGTAAATTTTTCCGTTAGATATTTATGCACTGGAAACATTCTATGCACTATAAGATTTTAACTTCTCGAAAATAGTATAACTTGAATCAACACCTCATATAAATTACAGTCCACTTAATTACATATGCAAAAATGGCGCTAAATGCAACATATATATATATATATATATATATATATATATATATATATCCAGGGTTTTTTTTGATGATCAGTATGGGGATCTCGGAAACTATCGGAGATAGAGCAATGGTTAAATTGGGAAAGATTTGCAGTTTCACTGGCCCAATTTAATGACACTTTCGGATTTTTGTAAAAAGTCATGGCTTACTAGATATTTTGAAAAAACGAAATTCTGTCGATTTAGTCAAATCCCTCTAGCTCCTTTGTTTTTGATTTTATAAAAAAAGTGTAAATATCAAAATTGAAGGGAATTGTATCCCGAATATGATTGTCATGTCCTCGTTCGCGTGACAGCTCTCGTTTTGCGAGATATGACACAAACTTATATTTTTTTGAATGGAAACCATAGTTGGCTATGACCTCAAAAACTCGGACATTTTTAGGGCTTTTCAACGATATAAGACTCGATATAGTTATTCATAAAAATAACGGAGTTATGGATGCTTTTCTTTCTTATTTTCACTTAGAAGAAATTGAATTAATTTGTATTTTAGAGAACTCAATCATCAAATTAAATGTAAAATTATTAAATCATTTAATAAGGTTTTGGGTCCTCATTACAAATTGCGATTTCATGAGTTATACTATTTTATGAAAATATTCAACTTTTTCGATTTTAGATTGTAGATGGGTTAATTTTAGTTGTTAGGAATTTATTTATATAATTGGGGCTGTCTGAATATACCTAAGGGCACATTGTGCAAACAAACATACTCTCGCTGGTTATTCACCGTGCTTAAATGATCTTGAAAGACACTATTATTTATTTCTTAATAAATATCACTTTAAATCTTGAAATATAGCCGTAAATGTTTATCAAAACTACGTGACTACTTCCTCATAATTTATTGTAGAAATACATAACTTTCGTATAATAGCAATCCTAACAATGATCATATATTTTTTTAAGATTTCAAATAGAAAATAAATATGACATGAGTAGAATGGATATGAGAGTTTTGGCTCACTTGGGTCCGTAGGCAAGTATATCAGTATTTGAGCCCCCGTAAGCCGCCGGCACTGGTTGTGTGGGTTGTTGGGTATGTTAGGTGTCTATTGAGTAGTTGTGTGAGTTTCATAAATTTGGTGGCAGTGTTAAGGGAGAAAAATGCGTAAACGTTAATTTTCTTTGAATAAAATTTAATAGTGTGTGAAATTTCCATCCGTCCGCCACTGGTAATGCGAAATAATTAAAATAGCTTAGTGGCTTGAGTCGCGATTTTTACGAGTACAGACTTGTTTTTCCAAAGATCAAGGTGCTGGGTATGGGGTCAAGAAACTGCGATCATTTGAAGGTCAACTAGTCGGATTCCGGCCAGCCATTTGATTTTTGCAATTTCAGGTGGATTGTTGAAATTAGAGGGAACAAATAAATGCGAGATTATTAGAAAGAATATGTTTTATTGAAATTATAAAAAATATCATACAATTTTTTTTAAATCTAATCGAGGAACTACATTAAGAGGAATTATAATTTCATAATTATTGCTTTTATTTTTTTCAATAAATAAGTGGTTTTCCCCATCCTCTGCCCATATGGTGGTCCGTAAATTGTTGTCGTAATCTTCGGAAACCAGTACGTTGTTGTCATCTCTGTACTCACTGATAAAATTTAGAAATTTTTCAAACCCAGCTGACGTAAAAGTCACAGATGATGTTTCTTCTTTTGGAAATGGATTCGGTTGATTAGACTCATCTTGAAGAAGGGCTTCATGATTATTTGAACGCAGGACTACTTTCTCAGCGGTAAATACTATTTGCAGAAAATTTGCAAATTTGTAGTGAGCTACTAAGTAGTTGGGTGTAATTAATTCTCTTGGTAGTTTTTCGGTTGGTAAAATTAAAGCGATGGTTCTTGGACATAACGTCACTGTAAGACATCTTACTCACTTCAAGAGATACTGTGGGAAACGTGTTTGCGTTGAAATGTACGTTGTTCACTACCACTACCGCGAATGCGGTTGACTCTCCCACCAGAGATAAATTAAATAAGAATAAAAAAAAAAATTTGCCAGAAATGTTAGCCGAGAGATGGGATCGAACCGAGGACCTGTAATGGGGAATATACTTACCTTTGTAATTAACTCAGCGCTCTTTCTACTCGGCCATTTCTGGGTGAATACAAAACAGGGTGTAAAGGAATAAGTGTTGCATTATAAAATTGTTAACTGAAGAATAAAGACGTATACGTCATTTTCAATAATGATATTAGTGAAAGCTAGTATTACTACTGGTTTTGTGATATTGACTTTTATATCACAAAACATGCTATACACAAATATACCACAGGGAGTGGAAAATGTGGCGGTATGCTTTTCTAGGAATTGCTCAAATAGATCTGATTTTTCGCTAATGAGGCGGACATTGCTAAATGATGGGCTACTACCAGCATATTTTGCAAAATTTCCTAAAGATGGCACCCCATTACGCTACAATCTTAAAATTTTTTTTTACAATGGCACTGTGGAGGATTTTGATGGATTAACAGCAAATTATGATTGCCAGCAGGAAGCCGAAGCAACAGCAACGACTAGTAGACAACAGCTACCAAATTCGCTTCAGAGAGAACTCAATAACTTATTAATATTATTATGTTTTGCTGTTATATCTTTGATATTATTGTTGGTAAAACTTATGTTGAAATGTACAAGATCTATACACTCGTTAATAAAATAATTTTGAGAAATAAAAATGCATGTTATACTTCATTCATTTATTGAGGTAAAATGTTATTGATTAACCAATCATAAATATCATTACAATTTTTTATAGCACATTTGTATTCTGCGTATTCTTCATTAGAATCTTCATAATGATAGCCACAGACTATGGGATATTTACTTGTCTCACGGTCCTTCTTAGTCACATCTCTCAACTTTATGGCGTTGATGGTATGCTCCAAATTTATGAACTTTACATGATTGAGTCCAAGCTCATTTTTACACTTTTTAACTAATAAGTCATATTTTTGGTGACCTCTAACGTAGACATGAGAACATCTGGAGAGAAGAAAATTCAAAATCATATTCAACTGGCTTACATCCCAGATTCCACCATTGTAGCTGAGTCCATGAAGAAAATTCTCACAATATCTGACGGTTCGTCGATCTTCCTTGCACAGTAATTCAAATGGCCGAGGAGGCTTAAACAGGTAATGTATGACACCCGTTGCATGTGTCTTGATAGCCAATTCTTTGGGAACAAATTCCCCGTTAAGAATGAAGCCTTGAATGTCAACGATTGCGATTTCCATGGTGAACTGAAGTTGTTATGTGAAGATATGCTCTTTTATGATAGGTTACGAACAATTTCGCTGAGTGGGAGAAACTCCATCAAACAATCGTGGATGATTATACAGAAGACACGTGTTCTGTCAGGAAAACCTGTTTGAGATTCAATATCCAGGCGTACATCCACAGTGGAGGATTTCATGCTGTCTTCACGTCGGGAACAATCGATTACGAAGAGAGTGTGATTCTTGAAGGTGAGATAGTCTAGGAGCGGGTGTCTTTTGTCAGCAAAACTGGGATAAAAGTCCGTGTAGCGTTTGTAGGCTTCTCCGTATTCGTTCCTGGGGAAATCCAATAGCCATCTCTCGTTCGGCCAAAATTCTCCATTAAGAGTTAGACGAATATTAGATATGTGGATATGATCAAATTCCGTGGGATCAGCCGCTATGTTGCTGAGCTTATTGGTCTGGAAGGCAACGATGACGTATCGAGGACTCTCTACAGCAGCACAAGTTTTCACAGCCCAAATTTCTCGTGTGGCGCCTGTCTTCAGAGCAGGCAACTCATGAAGCTCCCATTTACGAAAGGGAATAATAATGCCGGTATCCTGCTTAACGGCTTGCAGCAGTTTAAGTTTCATATCATCGTTGGGGAATATATGCTGGACTTTGAGTTCAATGCTGTCAATCGTCACGCTTGCTTTTGTAGATTTATCAGTAATAATAAGACAATCATCATCATTTCTTGCTCGCACTAAACGTATTGTTTGCTTTCCACAGGTTACTCGCTGGTAGTCGTTGAAGAGGGAAAACAAATGCTTGAGCGGGATGTACATTCGGAAAGATCTGTCTGCTGCATTCACAATTGGTTTACCGGGAAAATTCCAGCCAGCAATAGCTAATTCTCTTGAACTGGTAGGATCATAGCACAGATAACCTCGTATGGCACTGACGCGACCGGGATCGCGAACCGATTCCATTTCTTTACCACACTGTTCGTAAACCATATTATCGAAGAAAAATGCTCCTGCATTAGGGGATAGGGAAACTTCACCTGCACCTGCCGTTACATTAATTTGACCCTTAACGGCGATATACGAGTCCGCCATGGATAACCAGGAATCGGCTTGGTTCACAGTAATCTCCACTATGTCGTTGTTCCCAAATGACTTTACATAGGGATAGTAGGTTCTAACTTCCATTCTGCGAATGCTGTCATCGAAACTGGGCTTTCGGAAGATATCGAATGCTTGAGTTGACATGATAGCCTAGCGATTGTAGAAATAGTTTATTGGAGAACGTAAGTGATCTCTTCAAAGGTTTCGTTGATACTGACTTTGGCTGTGGTATGTTTGTACTTTTATGAGGATGCTCAAATATGAGTAAGCGTCCCATTATTGCTGCAATAGCTGTTTCAGTTCCAGTCTCACAATGATTTCCTCCCCTCGGAAATTGACGAGTTCAGATTCCTGATTAAGAATTCTCAAAGTTATGTTGTGTATTTCTCTTCGGTTGATAGGTAGGTAGATAAGATGTTGAGGTGTTTCGTCAATAGCGAAACCAGGATCAACTCCAATGGCAAACTCGTATATGGTATGTGACGGTCTGTCGTTGTAGAATGCTCCCGATGTGATGTTACTATCGAGATGGATTGTTCGCACTTTTATAATATTCACTGGTAAATCAGAGCTGTGCACTTGAAGAGGTGTGAGCAGTCTCTTGGAAAAACCCAGTATGGCACCGATGCTGTTTTCCTTTTGAAAGTCTATTGCGTATTTACTGCTGTATATTTCACACTTGAGTGTATTATTGTTGGGTTTCAATGAGAAAATCTCATCTACATCCTTCGAATGCTGCACACCCAAGACTTTTCTAATGTGCGTTTCAATATCACCAATTTCGTAGCTGCCTTCAGGTAATTCGATGGTGGTTGGTTTCTTTTTCGAGTCGATTAAATGCACTTTGCTACCCTTCTCAATGTTCGGGATGCTGTTGTAGGAGTGGAAACTCAGCAAGGCTAGACCGTAATTGTAGTCAGGATGTAGTTGAATAGGTGGTTGAAAATCAATGGACAGTATTGAACTGCGTCCTTTCAGCGTTAATATCAAAGACATGACTGAAGATTTCCCTCAATGTTAGGTGTTATTATAGAGAAATTGCAGACACAAATGACCGCAATTAGATTGATTATAATTTTGGTAGGAGTCGTTGTTGTAGAGTATCGATACATTACTTCCTAAATACTCAGCCAATTCACGAGGCGGTTTCAAATTACCAAAACTATCGAAATATTGCGCAACGTTTCCATTTTTAATGTAAGCTACCCAGTGTGTGCCTTTGTTGTGACTAGAATCCAAGTTGATGATTGCCGACTCGGTTCTTGATGGTTGTTTGTTTTTAGGTAAGGCATCACGCATAAATACACCTTTAAAATTTGGTATTTTCAATTTTTTGGCGTATTCAACAAGCTCACTGGTGTAAAGTGCCCGACTGGGTAGCTTTATCGGGAGTTTTTTTGTTGTTTCTTCAAATAGAGACCGAAGCCTCCTTTGCGAGACTTTTTCAGGTAGAGCCCGGACCCTTTCTTTCCAATCTCCTCCATAGCTTGATTGTGTCGTCTGTCCTCTTCGAGTTTCTTTTTAGCATTTTTTGCGTCTATTAGTGTTTTACCCAAAGTTGCAGCTCCTCCAGTAAGGGTTACAAGAGCTGAGAGTCCTGCAAATAGCGGGAGTAATGGGAGAATTCCACCGACTTTTGACTCGAATGGTATAACACGAGGAACTCGAATTTTCTTACGACCGCCAGCTTTCTTAATTGCCATCCTAGCCGCTCTCAAAGCCATCAACGATGACTGTCGTAGACTTTGTCCTGCAGGAGAGTTAGCGATAGCTTTATTCGTAGGTAGCATGACATGCTTTCGAAATGGTAAAAGGGTTTCGCGTGTTGAAGATTTTCGCTTACGGGAAGATTTTTTCACACCTCTACTCCTCTTTCGTTTTTGAGATTTCATGCCAAGACCGAGTTTCTGTTTGGTTTTCATAGTCGTTGTTATGAGCCAAGCAGCTGCTTTTTCACCGAGTGAAGCGTCCTTAGATTTGAATCTCTCCCAAGCCCTATTCTCCAACTCAAAATCTGCCTTATGACGGTCTGCTAGAGAAGTGCTTTTACTGTAAGCAATATCGTGATCCCGACAAGCTGCGTCAGTTTTGTTTATACCTCGCTGTCCTAGAGCTAAGCGTTTTTCGAGTTTCGTACCCGGTCCACAAAATTGATAGCTAGGAAGGTGAATTTCAAAGGATAACTTGTTGATTAGAGTGTTCACTACACTTCCACTACCTTCAGCGGTTAACATAATACTGACTGACTGACGTTCAGAAAGTAAATTTTATATTTAAACGTCCACCCAAAACACATGTACATCAGTTTACTTTGAGATGCACATAAAGCAGCAAGATATTCAATTACCTATAGAAAATCTAGATTTTGTGGTGGAAGGGGGTGACAATGATAGTGTGCCATCGAAAAATGGGAAACTATGGCCAAATTCCGTCCGGGCGGCGTTCTGCGGCCCCAGCGGCTGCGGGAAAACCAATGCGCTGCTCTCGCTTTTGTTCAACGAAAACGGATTGCGATTTAAAAATGTCTACGTGTACTCGAAATCTTTGTACCAACCAAAATACCAACTACTACAAGAGGTTCTCAAGAGCATTAAAGGTGTGTCATATTTCCCTTTCAGCGAAAACGAAAATGTAATTGATCCATCAGACGCCTGTGAGTATTCAGTGTTTATTTTTGATGATGTTGCTGGTGATAAACAGAAAAAGATTCAGAATTTCTTTTCCATGGGACGACACCGACACATCGATTCAATTTATTTGTTACAGACGTATAGTAAGATGCCCAAGCAACTAATACGAGACAATTGTAATGTGATTGTGCTATTCAAACAAGATGAAATCAATTTAAAGCATGCCTATGATGAACACGTATCTCCGGATATGTCATTCGAACAGTTTAAAGACTTGTGTTCAAAGTGTTGGCAGGATCGCTACGGGTTCGTGGTTATTGTTACAGAATTCAATTTAAACGAAGGGCGATATCGACAAGGTTTCGATAAATATATAAGACTACAAAGCGAAAAATAATCAGTCAGTCAACAAAAATGTCTTGAGTGAGCAGCAACAGCATTGCAGAAGCTTTTCGCAAGAAAAAAATCAAACAACTAGCACGGTCCATTCGCAAAAAGTACCTCAGTCTGAAACTGGGTAAATCGGAAAACGATGAGACCCTCAATAAGCTCTTTGAACCGGTAGTCGGACCTTTGAAACAAATAGTTTCGACTACATCCAAAGTTCTCACCAAGATACCACCAGCGTCAACACATTCACCTCCGGTGTTACAATCTATAAAACGAGAAACAATTGTGAAAAAAGAAAAACTAGAGCAGTTAACACCAAAATCCAGTCTATTCGAAGAAGAACCAGTGGCAGAGACTAGTTTTTATACCGATGCTGAAGCCGAGGAAACGGAATAAGAGGAAGATGATCCGACTAATTACTCTGACAAAACCTTTGAGTCCTATATGGAGCAGTATCCAGCAATGGTGCAAAAGTATATAACCGAATATTTCCACAAGAGTGATAAAATTGACAACATTTATGGACCCTCATACAATTTGAAAACCTCCAAGTGGTATCTCGGTAACAAAGAAATCAACTTCGATACGAGGACAGGACGTCTTACTGTTGGAGACGCTGTGTTTCGAGGATCACCTGGTCTTTACCAACTGATATTCTACAAGGACCCCGCATACACTCCAGATGACAAAATCGTGTACCAAAAAGTTCTGGAGCGGGCATTAGTACACCGGAATGTAAAAGGACATCTGAAACCCTCAGGAATATCCAAATACAAGGATGTCATTAAACCTATGTTTATAAAACCAATTAAACCAAGCAGCAGCAGCGAAGGAAGAGGTATGAAGTTGAAATATAATACAAAGCCTATGGAATACGTCTACTGGGACGATCCCAATGAATTGGTAGATCGTTTAAGGTTACTTGTTGCATCGAAAGAGGCCGGCAATACATCCCACGACAACGAAATTGTAGCGATAATAAATGAGCTCAAAGAAGCCAATATTATACGCGACAAATAACCAAAGTAGTCATTAGTAAAATGTCTCTCGATAAATTTGGTCGAAGTGCTGTTCAACAACAGCAACCGAGTGATTATGAGCGCGCAAAAATACCATTTTCCTTCACAGCCGATGGAAATATCGATGTAGAGAAAGTGATAATTTCAAATGTTGCAGATCCTAAAGCGGATATGGATGCCGCCAATAAACTCTATGTTGATGACAGAGTACGCGACAAGTTGTCTCAGATTAAAAAGGACTTTCAAGTGGCATTCAATGATTTCAGCGATAAGGTTTACAGCAGTATGCGAAAACTTGAGAAAAATCAACATACTATTGATAGCAGCTTAAGGGTTAATCAACAGACCTTTCTGGAATTTCAGTCGAATACCAACGTCCAGCTTAACCAGCTTACGAAATTGCCACAGCAAATTGAAGAGAATCTAAAACAGACTATAAGTGATGAAATTTCGCAATTGAAAAACGATATTGATGAAGTGAAGGCCATCAAAGAGAAAATGCTAAAAGTTGTACCCGAACTATATGTGGATATGCAAAAATTACACGATGAAATGAGTGATAAAGTTAATAAGATGAACTTAGAGATGAAAAAATTATCAGATGGCATCAAGAGCGAACTGCGATCTCACAAAAACGAAGTCTCTTCGCAAATCAACAATCAACTAAAGATGATTAATCCAAAAATTGTAGCCATTCAACAGCAACAGCAGCAGCAGCAACAGCAATCTGCTCTAAAGACTAAATAAAAAGGCATCAGCCATGTTAAATTATAGTAGTCATCATGAATTATTCCAAGGAAAAAGTTCAAGTTGTAAAGGAGCTGCATCGACCTGTGAGAAAAAAATTTCCACGACGTCACACCGTCATTAAGGGTTTCGATGATTTATGGCAGTCTGATTTAGGACAATTAGATCTTTATGCGGGAACTAATAGAAATTTTAAGTATATCTTAGTGGTAATTGATTGTTTTTCCAAGTACGTGTGGACGAGGCCGCTGAAATCAAAATCAGGAGAGGAGGTGACAAAGGCTTTCGAGAGTATTCTCACTGCTAATGGTGGGCGCCGTCCGAAAAACTTGCAAACAGACCACGGAAAGGAATACTACAATAGTCACTTTACGAAACTAATGCAAAAATATTCGATTAACCACTATAGTACATTTAGTGGGATGAAAGCAGCCATATGTGAGCGCGTGATAAGGACGCTAAAGGAGAAATTATTCAAATATTTCAGTTTAAATGGCAGTTACAAGTGGATTGACATTTTACCTGATATCGTTCAGTCTTACAACAATCAAAAACATCAGACGACGAAAATGCGCCCTAGCGACGTAACTGCTGCTAATGCTAAGGCCATTAAAGTATTCAATAAATTGAAAATCACCGGACCTAGGAAACTCAAGGTGGGTGATGTGGTGCGAATAAGTAAAGTGAAACACGTCTTTGAAAAAGGACATACCAGGAATTGGACTACAGAGCTATTCAAGGTACGTCAATATCAGCTAACGAATCCCATTACCTACCTGTTGGAAGACATGAGTGGCAGACCAATTCAAGGGGGATTTTATGAGGAAGAATTGCAAAAAACCGCAAACCCTGACGTTTATCTCGTGGAAAAAGTGTTCCAGAAAAAAGGCAATAAAGTCAAAGTTCGATGGTTGGGTTTTGATAAAAGTCACGACAGCTGGATTGATTCCAGCAACAGGCTATAACTTGTAAAACAGTAGTAGGAGGGAAGATGACGACGGAGACGTTATAAAAACCTTTTGAGTTTCCCATTACCTTCAGTAAGAGCAGTTCAATTTGGTGAGCAGCAGTATGAGTAATACTAGTTTTGAAGAAATTGACTACAACGCCGACCTAGATAGAATCTTAAACATGTACGAAGAAGCAGTTTAAACAGAAGCGTTTTACCTGTTACACACCAAATTTCCTGTCATCAATTCTGAGTTGGAAATCCAATGTGCATTAAGTCCAGCTCGAACGTTTGCACCAGTAGTTATTCTGCAAAAAAATAATGTGAAAATTGTCTTGAACAGCTTCGAATGGGCGGATGTTTTGTGCGTTCTGAAGTTGATGAATCAGAATTATTTAGAAAACCCAAATATTAGCAGTCACGAGGTTGCAGCACCAATTTCCTGTGGAGAATTTCTACATATAACCCAAACAAGATCTGAGGATGATGAGAAACTAATCTTGTTGATGCAAAATATTATTGCGTTATATTTCTCTCATAGTGATGTAGTGGAACTTTTTAGAATTGAACATATAATTTCTAGTCGAGTAGAAGCATATTTAGAAATGAACTTTTGTAAATATTATTTCAAAGTTTTAAATGAAGTTTGTTCATGGAAACATTTAATTTGTTCGCAACCAGTTGAACGACTACTATCATCTTTTTGTTTTGATAATACATCTCAACTGAGTATTGCTTTAAGAGAGTATCTTTATTATTACAGAGAAAAAATTGTAGCCGACATTGTAGCGAGAAAACCTCAATAAAATGTATAAAATCATCCCGTTTTTTAATTTTCCCTCAGTTGATATATTACAATCATGGATTGTAGAGATTGGTATCAAGTATACGAACACAGATTACGTACCTTTGAAAACTGGCCATCAGAATTCTCAGCTTCCAGACTAGCAAGGGCTGGCTTTATTTATTTCGGTCAAAATGATGTAGTAAGATGTGCATTTTGTGGGACTGAAGGATTCAACTGGCAAATGACAGACGATCCTGTAGCTGACCATTTAGATTGGAATCCAAATTGTTCCTTCTTCGATACAGATAGCGTATACTTAATAAATAGAAAAAAACCTGTTGTTCATAAAGATAAAATAAGTGTTGCCAGCAGATTTTCTACGTTTGGCAATTGGCCTATAGCTTTAAAGCAGAGACCTAATGATTTAGCAAAACTTGGATTCTTTTATAGTGGTTCAGGAGATAGAATCATATGTTATTGTTGTGGCATACAGATTTCAAACTTGCTGCCAAACGATGACGTTACTGAACAGCACTTGATGATATCCAACAACTGCTTAATGATTCAAAAAACAATAGAAGATTCAAAAGCCACTAACTTATCTTGCAAAATTTGTTTAACTAATGAAATATCTGTTGTACTTCTTCCATGTAGACATTTAGCCTGCTGCTCAAGTTGTTTTATAGATATTGATAAATGTTGTATCTGCAGATGTGAGACAGTTGGGTATTTAAAGGTCTTTATTTCTTAAAATAAAAAACTGTTTTCAGAATATTTTTTTTTATTTAACTTATCACTGAATACCGTATACAATATACCACCACCACCACAACCAGCACCGAATCTTACATGAACTTACTACTCTATATATATATTTTAATAAAAATACAATACGTAATTAGTAAAACTATATAATTATACACTAGAGTAAACAACAACAACACCAAATAAAATTAATTATATATTTTACAGAAGAAAAACTAATTAATAGTTATACAATACAACAATACATACACAACAACAACAAAAAATCAATAATGTTTTGTTTTTTTTGCTGCAGAAAAATACCTTTCCATATCATGCAAAAGGTACTCATCTGCATTACATATCTTAAACAGCGGCATCCAACAAGAACTACACCAATGTTTTTTATATTGATACACAATGTATAGATCTCTACTACAGTATTTAAATGTATCAAAATGCGGCCTAAACTTATAAAATCTTACTCTCTGTTGAAAAACACTTTTCAGTGTCTCCCCACATGAGTTGCATAACCGAAAGTCACCAAATTCAATAGCAAAAATTGTAAAATATTGGAATGATGCCTGATATCTATCATATGAACAGAATTTTTCAAGATCGTAGGCGAAATTCAAGAAAATAAGCCTCTGATGTAGTGATAAATTTGTTTCATATTCAAACCCATCTAAAATGGCATCAGTGTCTAGATGGGTATTTGAAGAAAGCTGAACAAGTTGTCCATATTTGTGTTTCGGAAAACTGTGCATCACATCATCGATTACTGACCAGGGGAGAGGTGCCCAGACAACGAAATTGGCTAAGTTTGAAATACTGTGACAGATCGTCTTGATGCAATGCTCTTTAAGAGTGTTTGGGGTCGCCATTGTGTAGAATAAAAAAATTTGCTACTGAGAATGGTGACTTTTCTTTTTAAATTGAGATCTCGAATTCGTGTTGTTGTCGTTGTTGCCGTTGTTTTTGTTGTTGTTGTTGTGTGTCTGTAAAAGAAAAAAAATATACAAGAACTAATCTAATTTGTAATGTTACTGCTTTTCACATCATCATCAGCATCAACTACTATTTAGTTTCAGTCGGAGGGGTTGAAAGTTTCTGACACAATATCAGGCATATCTAACAGCTCTTGATACCAATATCTTGGAACTTCTGGTTCATGCTTATGTATCGTGAACAAAGGCATCCAACATGAACCACACCAGTTTCCTCGATATCCGTATAAAATGAACAGTTGATATGACCGATATCTGTATGTTCTCACGTAGTCTCGATACGTATGAAATTGTTTCCTTGTTTCGAAACAAATTTTAAGTTTCTCGCAACATTCGTTGCACAAGGGCAAATTATCAAATTTCACACGGTCTCGAGACTCAGCGACAATTCTATTGATTTTAAAAGCTGCAGAATACTTTTTATATCTGGCGTGAGATTCTAAGCCTCCATAAAATAGCAGACTGATTCTCTTGTCGAGTGACAATTTTTGGTCTGCTTCATCATCAAAGCCATCTACGAGAGTCTTGTGATCTACCTGCATGTTTGAATATATTTCATCAAACTGTCGGTATTTGATGATAGGAAATTGTTCCACCATATCATCAAATACGGACCAAGGAAGCGGTGTCGCGGTGATGAAATCCGCAAGATTTGAAACACTGCGACAGATCGCTTCAATTGCAAGTTGTTTCAGTGTGGTTGATGATCCAGGTGGAATGTTGTAGATGACTTGTAGTAGTGTTGCTGATGATGATGATGATGTGAAAGACATTTTTTTGCGGTTTCTGTTGTGGTATCTGCAAAAGAGAAAGAAAAATAATTCAAATTAGAATTGCCTGATCTTGTAATGGCCCCAGGGCAAAGTATCATAACTGTGGGGAATAAGAAAGCGTTTGTCGTCAAAGGGATTAAGCGCAATTTTCGTTTGCTCAATGCTATATACATCGTGATGTTTCGATTGTATAGTGCATTGAGTTTGATGTAGTACGAAGGATTTATTTGAATGGTCTGTAAATTGCTGCAGACATTCCAAGTAATCTTCATACTTTATTTTGCGCTTCACCACACTCTTCTTTACCCCCTTGGCTTTCTTAATGTTGCTACCTCCTTGAATCTTAAATGTGTATTGCTTCGAACGCAATCCAATAAAAAATAACATAATTTTACCTTTCACCTCATCCTTCATTAGACCTGGTATTTTACTATTAACTAAGGGAATATTCCAGCGATTATCTGAAGGATAATCGCTCGTGTCAAAACGTTGAATATCCGCCTTTATTACCTCTTCATAGAGGTCCTCACACTGTATCTCATAGACCAGGCTATCAGGGTCCGAATACAAAAGTTTGCACCGCTCCACCGGAAACTTTTTGAGCATGTAATCATAGTGAAACTCATAAATGCAAAGTTTGGAAATATCAAGAATGTACATCCCAATGTATAGAGGTTTATCGAATAGAATACTGTGCTTTTTTAATTCAACAGCCATCAGATCTTCATCGAAAATAGTTCTACTTTGAAAATTAGGGCTGGCAATTAAGTTTTTCGCTCCCATCCTACCGTTCCATTTTCTAACCAACTTCACAATTCGATGTTTTCTCACGTTTTGCATTGTTTTCCCAAACACTGCGTTTACCATCAATTTATAGAGGTTTTTCTCAAATTCATGTTTCGCCTGACTTCGCAGTTGAGTGTTGAAGTCGATGTAGGGTTTCAGCCAGGCGGACTGATCAAACTGCAATACTCGGTGAATTTTTTTCAAGACTAAACCATACGCCAAAGCTTGCTTTAGATTCCTGTAATGAATTATGTATTTTTCTTTATCATCGAGGGTGGTTAATAACTTTTTATTTTTAGAATTTGGGGGTGTTTTGTGTTCGGCACAGAACGGTAGGTCCCTGTGAAGATCGTGTAAGCTCTCAGGGTACTCCAAGTCTACTTCTAAAATGTATCCCTTTGGCGAATCATCGGGGATGGATGTTATGTCGATGTTCGGGTCAACCCAATTGAACCCACCATAAGGCAGGGGTTGCATCATCCCCCATCCGTACATGTTATTAACATCACAGTAAAAAAGGTATTTTGAGGGTTTAGAGGAATCATAACCCTCTACATACTTATTATTTGCTTCGCCGTACCTGTTGCAGCACATCGAGATACCTCCTCGTATTCCGCGTTCCATAAATAGCAACATGTCAACATCTTGAATCGTTTCGAGTCTACATTGCGTGTATTTCAACATGCAATCCAATGTGAATCCAGGGATTGTATAATAGCTTGCTGCGTCTAAGCCGTATGTCTTGTGGCAGGTGTTTCTAAATGTCTCAAATACGCAAGCTAACAACAAGATATCAGTTTTCATATACAGATCGCTGTACTCACCGAGTATTTTCAATCCAAATTTCTCCCAAATTACCTGTGCATGTATATAATCCTCATCTTGTATGTGTTCATCGTTCAAGCGATTATAAAATTTCTTTTTCGCAGGTAATTTGGTTTCTTGCAATCTCTCAATTTTGTCAAGATAATCATAGAAAAATACACCTTTTCTATAGAGCAATCGTAGGCTCTCATTTGGTAAATGTCTAAACTGATAATTTAGAATCTCAAAGTCGGTATCTTTTAACGTGGACACCAAAGTGTCTAACGAACACCCCATAAACCTGAAGGAATCTATGTAGCGAAATTTAATTTTGGTATCGTTATCGTGGACGGTGAAACTAATATATTTTTCCTTATTAACCGGCAGCAAAGTTATGTGATTTCGTTTAGCCAAGTCGCGAATAATAAAATGTGAGTCGTACCCACTCAAATTGTGAAAAACAATGGGTACAACAAAGGATTTCCGATATAAAAGGTTGCACTTATTGTGTGAAAAGCCTCTAAATTTCCCAGACAGGTGGTCATGGTCGCGAACTACCCTATCCTGAGGGCTAAAAGGTTTTTCACAAATATGACACACCCCCGTAGCATCCTTCAAGTCTACCACGGTGTTCATAGGCTCTACGTTAATCAGTTTAGACTGCACAAATTTTGCCACATTAGCCATATCTTCAGCGAACCAAGACATACAATCAACCCCTCTATAACTTTTGTAGAACGAATAATCATTATTATAACTACATTGAAAATAGTACCCAGCACTGTAAGCGGTATGTTTTTGATATGGTAAACTATTAGTTGATGGTTTCTAGCCACCAATAACCGGTTCCAAAAGAGATTCAAAATCAGCGTAAACGATGAACGGAACTTTTTCTTTATACATGTGGTTTTTAAATTGAACGTGAGAAAACTTTGGAAATTCAATTTTACATTCATTCAACTTTTCACAGTATTCAGAATGCTCCTTTAACTTTCCCTCTGAATAAAAATAATTTAGATATCTATCGCAAATATATTTTTTTCATAAATGCTTGGAAACTTGACTCGATATAAGGCGTGACAGATTTTTTATAAAACAATAATGATATTGGATTTCATAAGCATCATTATCACTCTCATCATCATCATCAACACCCTCTACATCCATATCACTTTTTTTTGGAAAATACTTGTCTTGAACAAGTAACAAATTGACATGTTGCTCTCGCTTTTCTTTACACAAACGTACTGGAACGACGGTGAACTTGGAACGTGCATCCATTTCCAAACCGAAGACATTTACAGAGATTGACTGATTATGCTTCTCAAAAACTGAAATTTCATTAATTTTGACTGGGGCACTTAAACCGGTTAAATTCAAAACTGTGCTGTAATGTGGATATGAAGAAGGCCTATCAGAATTTCTGGCGGCAGGAAATAAAGCGGAAACAATACTCCAAAAAAAGCAGTCCTGACCGCGATTCTTAACATTGATGCAAGCTTTAGTGCATTTAATTTTTTCTGGTAGCTCAATGTAGGATGAGGCGCCCTTACTAAGCTCGAACTTATTTATATTAACTTCCAAGGAAATAATTTGATTTATCGACCAACCCGATCCGATGGTTGCAAATTCAGAAAGCGCATTTAAAATGCGATCTTTTACGTACAAGTCAAACCAATATTGCAAATCGGTCCCTAAATCAATGACTTCATTTTTTGTTGTAAAATACTTTTTGTCTGAAATCTCTGTATCTCCTGATAGTTTAACAAATTCTCCACACAAACTACAATTTACCTTTAACATAGGATTTTTTTTCAAAACATTTTTTATGCGAACCTGAAAAACTTTGCTAGCATCCCCCAAAAACTCTAAAACATCTTTATGACTTTTATTGATTATGACGCCCGTTCTAACGCGACTTTTGAAAGCGGAAGCTACCTCTTCCCATTTAACGCGACGATTTCTGTTAGTGTGACGTGCTGAAATACCCATTCCCAATTTATCAAAATTTTCTAATATAATTTTGAATCTTTTCAGATGTCCAATATTGGTTTGCAATTTCCGTAACGTTCCCACCGATAAATCCGCTTTCCGAATAGCCTTGTTGCACAGAAGAATGTGTTTTTTGGTATGTTGTAACCAAGTTTCCACATCCCTTTGCGACAATGGTCTTGACTTTTTACTCAAAATACTTTCTACTTCCCTCAGTTTTACGATAATTTCATCGCTAAGACAAGCAATTTGATCTGAATTCATTTTTCGTTCTCTCTCTTTACAAGATTACCAACACCAGAAAGTTACAAAAATTAAACACTTACAATTATTCTGTTGTGGCTGCTGGTGTTGTTGTTGTTACTGGCTAGCTGCTGCTGCTGTTTCTGTGGTTGCCTCTTCGCTGATGTTGTTGTTGTCGTTGTTGTTGTTGTTGTTACTGGCTAGCTGCTGCTGCTGCTGTTTCTGTGGTTGCCTCTTCGCTGATGTTGTTGTTGTTGTTGTTGTTACTGGCTAGGTGCTGCTGTTGCTGTTTCTGTGTTTGCTTCTTCTATAGCAAACAGCGTTTTTAAGTTTTTGGTCCCCACGTTCTGCTGGCCTTTGAATATTAATCTATAGTTTCCAGTGGCAAATTCGTTCAGGTGGTCCTTAAAAACTGGTAGCACTCTGTTCGGTAAGAACACCACCACGTCCTCTAATTCCAGCAACACAGTTTCCCCGTACTTCGTTTTCACAAGTTTAGCACTGAAGATTGGATATTGTTTCCACAGCACTAAGTCAACTAATTTTTTGGAAGGTTTGACACCCCACTGTGGATCTGAAATTTTATTGATCTCCTTTATAAAACTCATCTGTAACAATAAAAATAACCTTCTATAATAAATTTATGAAAAACTAATTTTGAACTTACTTTTGTTTGGTTTTTTTTTTGCTAGCTTCTGAGTGGCTTCTGCTGTTGCTTTTGTTGACTTGCGTGTGTCGATCAGATTAATTTTCTAAAATAAATATTTAACTAAGAAACTTTCTTTCTACAGAAACTATTCAATTCAAGACAATTTTTATAACATAATGTCTTCTGACTAACATTCATACAGCATCTTACACAGAAAACATTTACCCCAAAAATGTTATAATATAATATATTGCTTAGTAGTGTACCTGAATAATTTTCTACTATAACTATTTAACTAAGAAAATTTTTTTTTCGCTACAGAAACTATATAAAAAAAAACAAGACCACAACATTTTTTAGAAAATATTGTCTTCTGGCTAGACATTTTCTCTCAATGCAACAACATCAAGAGAAAAAACATTTATAAAGAAATATTCAGATAAAGCTAACAAGAAAACAAGCCTTTTTCTCACACAGAGAATCTTCAGCTCAAAAATGTTATAAAATACTGTATTCTAACCAGACATTTTCTCTCAATGAAGTCACATCAAGAGAAAAACATTTATAAAGAAATACTCAGAACATATTTACCGTTCACGACACAAAAATCAACTCAAAAATACACACAAAATAATGTCTAATGACTAGAAATTTCTTTCAAGACAGCAAAACATATTTTCAAATTAAAAAATTATAATAAAAATAATAGAAAAAGATAACTTACCAGAAATAGTTTTCACTGCACAAACACTTACTCTCACTATGCAAGACTGTTTGCAATTGATTTCAACGCAATCAGGACGTCGTATTTAAACCGTTTTGCACGGTACGAATGTACGCAAAACAAGTCCTCTCTCACTCTCCCGCCGACCGTGATGACCACATTCCAGCAAGATCCGCTTCTTGGGAGTAGTTCTCGAGAATTTACAGGGTGATATTACGTAGTAATTTGTATTTCAAGAAAATACTCGTCTCAAACAAATGCTGTGAAAATAATACACATAGTAATTTGGCATTAATTTTTATTTTCTATAGCTAAAATCCTAGTCAACAATTCTTTCAGTTGTTCGTAAAGCGTCAGATTTGGACAAGGGATATTAAACAAACTTAATGTTAACTTATTAGTGTCTACAAGAATATTTGCAAATTCATTATATTCGAAATACCTATTATTTTCAAAAAAATAAATTCTTCCGTTCGTATACCGAAAAGCACTTCTAATACTTTCTGGTATACCGCTAAAGTCTCTGCTTATATAACCGTAATTTTTCCCTTCATAGGAACACTCGTTGATCTCGGCGTACATATTATTTGAGAAGAAAAAAATAGTTTGTCCTGTATAACTGGTAACCGTAGCAATGATTGCATCTGCCGGTATTGAGAGCTTGAAATCGCTAATGCTTAAAGTTTTCAGTAGTTTAAAGTTCTCATCTGAGATGTAGAATAATCTTTTCTTATCTCCAATCATAACTATTTCACCAGACGGTCTCTGATATATTGAAGTTATTTCAGCGACATCCGATGGTAGAAAATGTAGGACTTTCCGTAGATTAACGTTTTTTGATGTTATGTTTCTACTCTCCATATCCATGATCCATAGCCTGTCTTTATATATAATATACAGATTGCTTCTTAATACTAAAAACTGCAATCCCGAAACATCTACTTGACATAAGTCTATTGCTTTCTCTTGTGTACCTTTTACAGTGGTATTAGTGGTAGTTGTGGAAATAATATTTTTTGTCTCGAAGGAATCTCATGAATATATTTCTGTGTTATCTTTGGGGTGCTTTTTACCGTCACACTTTCGGGGATTTTTTCCGTCGTCTTTGGAATGCTTTTTACGGTCGTACTTTGAGGAATTTTTTTCGCTCCATACAAAAATTGAATTC
The DNA here is from genome assembly GCA_034190945.1 of Octodonta nipae. NCBI lineage: Eukaryota > Metazoa > Arthropoda > Insecta > Coleoptera > Chrysomelidae > Octodonta > Octodonta nipae. Next base: position 90,976,675 of record CM067217.1, on the reverse strand, counting down.
CTCGGATATCTTCTTCATCGAGTTGTAAACGGCCATAATATGGATACATTATTGAGTTCCAAAAAGGGGAATGCTCCATCCCCAAAGAATGACCGACCTCGTGAATCAAAACAGACAGCAAACTTGTCTGGTTTGCTGGAATATCTTCTATTTTATCCAATCCTAAATACCACATCTCACTTCGGTCTAAATGAATCTCACGACATGTATCGTTATTGGGTAGATATGCATGTCCTAATGCGCCAGAAGGCCCGTCAAATAGATAATAACAATTTCCCGCATCTTGACACCTTCTGTTGTTTGAGTGTCGGAACTGTCCGTCAGCATAGGAAATAACTATGTCCGGTGCAGTAGGTGAATAAGTGAATTGTAAGTTTGACACATTTTGCCATACTTCAAAAGCTTTTTCTGCCACTAATTTCCTTTCTGAATCAGCAAATACAAAGTACCACTTTAATTTAGTGTTTTGCCATTTTTGGGAGGTTGTACGAAAACTCAAAGGGAAATCAGGTAAACCGCAACGTGGTTTATTCATTAAATTTAAAGTTTCTTCATTTGCAGTACCGTCGACTTTCAAATTATATAGTTCTTGAAAATTAATCAATCCCTCTTTTACGTCTGCTATAGATGTTCCATTCATTAGGTTCCGTTAAAAATCCATATCGCTTTAAATAGTCCTCAACATTCACTTCACCCGTTACCAGGAAAAAATAGCAGGCTATATAAATTCCTAGTAACATTATTTTTGCTTCTGTTCTCTTTGAATGATTAAATAAAACTGAATTTTCAGTGCTTTAAATTTATAATTTAAACCCTCTTTTATTCCCTCTTTTATTCTATTCAGCAATTTACCTAGTTACCATAAAACAATGTGCAAGATTACTTGAAACCTATTTCAGCATATTAATCTACCCTGTATTTTCAAGTTCAACCCACCTACCAGGATATCCAGCGTATTTTTCCACATCAGGTTGTTTGCGCTTTACTAGCTGACCTCCACGAAAAGTCCGTATGGATGAACCGTCTCCGTCACCTTGATATATAGAAACAAGTCCATAAAAAAAATCGCGGATGTGATTTTACTTTACATATCCCTATCTGAACCTCAAATTAATGCGAATTTTTCTACATCATATCGGCAGCGGTACTAGTTAACCTTCAAAATGATCGCAGTATGGTTGAACTTCATACCGTCGCCTTAATGTCGGGAAACAAGTCTGTACTCGTAAAAATCGCGAAACGCGACTCAAGCCACTAAGCTATTTTAATTATTTCGCATTACCAGTGGCGGACGGATGGAAATTTCACACACTATTAAATTTTATTCAAAGAAAATTAACGTTTTCGCATTTTTCTCCCTTAACACTGCCACCAAATTTATGAAACTCACACAACTACTCAATAGACACCTAACATACCCAACAACCCACACAACCAGTGCCGGCGGCTTACGGGGGCTCAAATACTGATATACTTGCCTACGGACCCAAGTGAGCCAAAACTCTCATATCTATTCTACTGACATGAGTACTGAAAATATTACTTTTCAAAAAAACCGAATCTATATTTCTACTATACGTGAGTGTTCAAAATCCGATTTGAACAAATATTTATTATGACTTTTATAACTGTCAGAACATGCGTTTTTAGAGCAATCCCGGTTTATATAGTAGCATTATTTAAAGTTTAGGTATATCTAATATACAAAAATCTCGTGATACGGTGTTTGTGATCTAACTTCTCGGAAACGGCTCAACCGATTTTCATGATTTTTTTATCTATATTTGGTAGGTAGGTTGTAACATATATTTCATATCGTTAGATGTCCATATCCAGAAAAAAATTGTTTGGTAAATATAATTTAACAAAAGTCTAATGTCAAAATCAATTATAGTTATGAATTCAGTACAGTGGCAATCATTAAATAATAACATATTAATAGTCTGAGAAAATTAGGTTTCAATAAATGTTATGGATAAAATATCACATGTGTGTTATAAGTGAATCAATACTTGAGTTAAATAGATACATTAACCCCCGAAGTCCTGAAAAAAAAAAGAGTCATCAAAAGGTAAGGACACAAAATTTTAAATATTATTTAATAAATCCTTAAATATAAACTTAAAAGTAAAATTTGCACAAAATATGATATATAATAAATCTCGTGTCACAGTGCTTATGGTCGAACTCCTCCGGGAGGGCTCGACCTATTTTTATGATTTTATTTTGTATATTTGATAGATATGAGAGTAGGTCGTAAAATATATTTCATGTTGCCAGCTGATTGTCCCTATCCAGAAAAACAAGACGGAAAAATTGGTGTATATACTCCTCACTCCAAACAGATAATAATGAGTATCCTCATTCTAGAAAAATTTAATTAACTCATGGGGGACATTTGTGCAAATGTTTGATTCCAAAAATTTACTATTTTTCCAGGAGCTTAAGTAAAGAATTAAGAGATTGAGTCCTTTTTTAAATGAAGTAATACGTGAGTTTGTCATTTTCATTTACTATTGTTTTAGAAAGAATTTAATATATCCGAAATAGAAAGTAATACTGGTGTGAATCTTGTTATACATACTTTTCTAAAATCAACAGAAGCGAGTCTTATCAATTTTTGAACATTTAGGTATACGATAAAATGATTATTTATTATTATTAATTATAATATTAATATTCTTAAATTTATAGAGATTTGATGTGTCGTTATATGAAAAATCTGTTATTGAATGTGGACGATGGGTGTCAGCAATTATTAAGGAACAAAAAAGATGCAGGCGCGAAAGTTGGTATACATGTTCATTTCCTGAAATGACTAGAACTGAATTAATCACTTAGCGATCATCACGTAGCCGATAAATGGAATGTGGAGTATTTATTCATTGCATGAGAGTTGATAAATTGATTCTGTCCTTAAATGTTTGCCAGTAGTGAGGGGGTGGGGTCTGTAAAATGTCCACTATCAGATTTAGTTTAAAAATTAGAAAATGTTGAAATTTTTAAGTTAAGTAATAATAAATTCTAAAAAATTTAAAAAATTTTGTAAACCTTCAAACGTTAAGAATATTAAATACACCAAAACATCACAACAATATAAAATTTGACAAAATTATTGTGTCAAAAACATAAATGAGAAAAATCTAAAAAATACCAAAACATACAGATATGAGTGAAAATACCAACATCACCGTAAATGTACAAGATACACAAAAATAGTCAAATACTATATGTCAATATGTCAAAAAAGTGAAAAAATACTAAAATATGAGAAATGTCAGAAATACCAGAAATGTCTGAAACGTCAATAATGTCATAAACGTTAAAAATAACAATCAAATGTCGAAAAAAAAAAAACTGAAACGAAAACTAGCTCATCATATCAAATCCGAAAATAATGTATTTTTAGAAGAATTTGTTGCCATATAATTTTCGGTCATGAATGATGTTAAAATGGTTTTGAAAAAAATCTAAATATTTAAGCGATGTGAACATTACCAAATTAAAAAATTGTCAATATAAATATGTCAAATAACCCGACTTGCCTAGAGTGCGCGAAGATAGGAGTGATTAATGAGGGCATTATGAATAATGACACGCTACGTCGGGCCAAGTGATATCTAAACTTATATTATTATGAATACTGCTGTGGCAGTCGAGGGGATGCGAGGCTTGGTCCCGCTAAAGGTAGATTTTAGCAAAATAAACGCTAAAAAACATAACACTCTTGGGTGGGGGGAGTTGAGCCCCCCTTGGATCTGCCACTGGTCGGGCAAAATATAACACAGATGCCTTAAAGGAGGAGGGATACAGGGGAGGACCAAGCGCCCTGCAATGACCGACTGCTGATATCTGTTACTTCACTGCTCACTACATCGTGCTCCTTATTTTTGTCTACTTAACATTTTGTGTTATTTGTCTTATATTTTTAATTTAACATTTAACAGCTAAGAACTAGTAGTTTCTAAATATAGAACCCTTTCATAATAAATACACATTATTAACCTTATTATTTAAATTGTTAATTTTAGAGTTTTATAATAATAGGTAAGATGGTCTACAAAACGAAGAAGTTACTTGTATTTTAATTTTGATTTCATTTCGGAAAAAATAATGGTAATAAAACATGTTATTTATACTTTGACTTTATGTATGGGCTATTTAATGATTTCAATAGTTATTATGCCTTTGTCAACTCATTTTTCCAAAAGCCCGGGCATTAGGAGTAGTGTCCAATTAATAACTTGGTCCATATCATATATGGGGCTTTCATTTCAAAACTAACCACCCAAAATAACTTATAAAATACCTTTGTAACCCCCTTAACCGGGTGTGAATATCACTTATAAAAGTTTAAGCATACAGGAGTATCATCTGAAATCTCTTTTGCCAATCTTTTGACTCATTATTTTTTACAGAGTAATGACCTATAAATCGTAAAAAATAATATTTTGAATTGTAATTACAAAAAAGCACGAGTATAATAACCGAGATAAACAAGTGAGACAAAATCCTTAAATGTTTTTGCTAAAGATATTTGTGACTGTAAATGTAAAAAATGTATTATTAGTAGTGGTTGCGTTATAAACTGACCATCAAATTTGGACTATATTTTATTCTAATATATATATATATATATATATATAGGAAAGAAAAACGCGATGCACCTAGAACTGATAAAGTTTTTTTATCAGAGACATCCCGATAAGAATATAGGGCATTAGTATGTTGAATTTTGTTCATACATTTCTCATGGTTAACTAGTTAACAAATATTTCTGTCGGCTCTGTGCATAAAACGTTACGTCTAAATAAATTCGTTCCCTACAAAATACAGCTTTTCTACAGCTTGCTGAGGATGATTATAACAGAAGATTCTGCGAATTAATGACTCAAATGGCAAATGCAGAATCTATTTTTTTAATATTTATTTTTCTGATGAAGCCGGATTTTTTTTAAGTGGATTTGCCACTCAACATAATTGTAAAAGCAGGAGTTTTTTTAATGGATTTGCCACTCAACATAATAGATACTAGAACAACACCAACCAACAAGTTTTTCGGGAAGAGAACAACCAACATTCCCAGAAAATTAAGATATGAACTGGGATTCTCGGAAATAAAATTATTGGTCCTTTATTCGTGGAAGAAAAGTTAACTGGGTATTTGGACTTATGACCGAATCTTTAGAAAACCATATAAATCAAGACGGAACTTTGTTGCTAGACGAAGAAAACCTATTTTTTTCCACATTATGCCTTGCCTGTACGAAGTTTAAAATGACAGACATTACATGTAAAAATGATATAATTGTAACAAATAATGTGTCAAAAGATTGGCAAAAAGAGATCTTTAAAACAAAGTATCACATGATACCCCTTCGTATTTAAACTTTTAGAAGTGATTTTCATCCCTGCTTAAGGGTCGAAACTGCAGGGTGGCCGATATGTGTAAAATGCATCCCCCGTAAATGTAAATTAATGTGTTATTTGTCTTTTTCTTCTAAAAATATGTTAACCCTTCATTTCATTTTGTTACATATTAGCTACATAATAGTTTGAATCTACCTGATTTTATAAGGAACAGTGATAGAAGCCGAATTCATACTGTTGCACATTTGTAACTTACTATCTCATAACAGTGTAATGTGGCATCCGTGTACTAAATGTCCTTTTGATCGTGAAGACAAACAAATTACCACCTGCACTAGTGATATTTGCATGTGTTAAGGAGTGCAGTACGTTTGTTATGTAAATTGATGCACGGATCAAGAATTTAGTGTTTACATTTAATTGAATGCAACACTAAAGGCATGTACTAAGCACTTATGTATACATTCATCAAAATATTATATTTATCATTTTAGCAATGTGCCATACATTCTTATGTTGCATATTTGCAACTTCATGAAATTTTGATATATCAATATATTTATTTGCAGATGTCTTACCACAATAAACAGATGAGAGATTCGCTAATAGATGTGGTATTATATGAGATTAGTGATTATTTCAGTTGTCCCATTTGAGCGCGGGAAAATTTTCAAGGTCACGACCCTTCACTTGGTCGTGGCACGCTATTGATCAGCGGCACGTATCGTGTGACATAATCACTCCTATTGGTCAAATTGTTGGTGGCGCGACTTTCAAATGTCAGCGGTCATTGAGAGATCGCGGTTGACAGTTGACGTGACGTCCGTAGCAAAAATGCCATCAAGCGGTAGCCGAACGGGGGTCGATCGTTTCCACGTCGAATCCTCTACTATACGAGCCAGCGAGTACTCTATCATTTCGGAGAGTTAATACGTACCGACGCTAACTGTTCGTAACGTCTCATTAGCTGGTCATGTCGGTCGGGCTGCTCCCTTTGTCTGCATAATTTTCATGTAATGTACTCATAAACTTTTAATCATTTCTTAAGTTACTTTTTTACATATTTTGTAAATTTGCAACATCTATTTATTGTTAAAAAAAACTAAAAGAATACATTTTTTATCAAATTGTTTTTCAATAGGCACATAGAAACAAGAATTGTCACAAATTTAATTTTTTTAGATTATTATTCAAAATTCATGAAATAAAGGGTTAAAAGAGAGTTTGGGTGGCTAGTTTTGAAACAAAAGCCCTGTATATTAATCAATGTTTATGTACATGGTCTATCGACAATCTACTCGCTCAGGGCATTGACTATCGATAAAATAGTGTGGACCACTTTCTCGAAGTCGATGAGAATCAAGGCGAGTAGTATTTGATAATCTTTACTGAGTAACAAATACTATTGTTACTTCCAGTAAACACTTTATAGACTACCCATAGAAGACTTATAGTGCTCTAACTGAAAATAAATTATTTCTGCCTTTTTTGTGTGGTATATGTCTGGTTTCTATATATTGCGTAAATATTTGGGCGTTATTCCGACGTTCCCTATTGTCTTGTCATTCTTTATGTTTTTGACCGCTGGCTCCACTTCTTCCACGAGAACTTCTGGTATTCGTTTGTCTATCATCTGTATGTCTACAGTATCAGGAGCTTTATATGGGTATCATTCTGTTTTTCTGATTTTTTCACCTGTTAATCTTATTACTTCCTACTTCCCTATTACAGTTATTAGTTCTTTCTTAGAATTAATAAAACTTTTTCAATTTTCAGTTCCAAATTGTACTAGTTTCTGGCTGTAACTGTTGTTACCTTATTGTGAGACCTTAAAAAAGGGTATCACATGATACCCTTTTGTATTTAAACTTAAAGAAATTATATTCCCCATGCTTAGGGGTTGAAACTATAGGGTGACCGGCAGGTGTAAAATGTATCCCTCGTCAATATAAATTAACTTGTTTTTTGTCTTTTTCTTTTAAAGATATTTTATACGATATTTTGGGTGGCTAGTTTTGAAATGATAGCACTGTAATGGCAAAGCCAACTAACAAAAAATTAATCCTAGCGATAACAGGCTATCTACATATAAGATGTCCCAAAAAAGGTAAATTGGTATTATCAATAGGAAATACAATAGTAAATAGGGTTTACAAGGCCGTAGCCAGCGGGGGTTCCGGGTTCAAAACGAAATTTGGGAATTGAAGATTCAATTTTAACAAATTAACAAGTTTCTTCATAAAAATGTATTATTTTATTCTATACATCTCTTATATACTGGAAGTGTACTGAATAGAATACTAACTTTCGCGGTCCTAATGAATTCACAAATTTAAAAATAAATGGCTAAAGTAATCACCCTTCCCCAAAATCTTTTTCTAGCTACAGCATTGAGGGTTTGTTTAATAAATCCTTACACCACTCATATTCCAGATTTAGAGGGTTAATCTTTAAAATTGAATATTAGCGAAAACTTCATCACATTACATTGTTAACAAACTTTGATAGGCAATTTTAATAACCGAAAAGGCACATTTTTGTAAAGAAGCAATTTAAATTAATTCAACCAGTGGCGTACAGTTTGATGGAGAGCCCTCTTTTTCTTCTCTAACCGTGACACCACTAAATGAATCATAGTTTTAGATATATTTTTAAATTTTACAAAGACTGGGACTGAACGATGGAAGCAAAAACCTGTTACGAAATATACTTCCCGTCGCTCATTACCTCCTTTTCTCTGTTTTTCCGTCTTGGTGTCATTCTGAGTAATGGATATAAATTTCAGGTGAATTAAATAATTGTCACAATTTTATTACGACTCAAGTATTATTTCAAATTTATATTTTTAAATATATAATTTTTCACATATAGTTGACACAATTTAGATATATTACTTTTTTGGTTGCGCATAAAATGAATTTAAATAGATGGATATGACTATCAATGTACAACAAACGGAACTACTAAATAAAACATAATATGATGATATGAATATGATGCAAAATAATATGTGCACTTTAGGGGGTAGTAGTACTGTCTTTGAACGAATTTGTTTACAACCACAAACAAATTCTATATTCATTTACAGTATGTCCTGTAGTTAGAATTATTCTGTAAATTTTTATTTTATTTATACTCATTTAATTATAATTAGATTTTACATCTCAGATGTAGACCATAAATTATATAAAATTCTAAAATCGTGCAGTATTTTTCTAATACCCACCATTGTTGTAAAATTTATTTTAAATGTACTGAGTTTAGTTACGGTGTGTAACTGCCATAACATCATTCAAATATTTTATGTGTGTTTCGACATTTCTTTAAATATTACAGCATTGTAAATTAAATTAAATTTGTTTTTTTTATTTCTCTGAATTTATTGATTTAATGCGCTTTTGATTTTTATCTAAACCTGCCTCAGTCATTAAAGTATCTGTATTTAATGAAATTTTCAGCTTCCTTCATATTCTTGTAATTTTTTGGGTTGATTGAAAATATTTTGAATTTGAGTTTTATGTTCTCGGTTTAAACGAATCGATACTCTCGAACTAGCAAGCCGGAAGCCTTTCTATTTTTCGATTTTTTGTTCAATAATAAATGCATCGGCAACCAACCAATGCATTTCATTTTGCATTTTTTGAAAATAAAACAAAACAAACAATATTAAACTTTTTTTCCTTTATAATTTGTAAATTATTGACTATATAGCAATGCTTCCAAAAGAAGATTTGATAAAAAAGTGAAAAATAGTAATTATTACGCAATATAAATTTCTGTGGATTCGATCTCATAAGGAACAAGTTTGCGGAAAATTGTATGCCTAGAAAGTATCAGAAATGTATTGTCGGATAATTTTAATCTACCTTTTCCTCATAATTATATTTATAGTATTAATGTATTGATCAAATATACAGTGATGACGCGTGGGTTGGAACAAATTCATTTAAAATTCTGGTGTTGGATTTTGGAAAAACGTTCGGACACATCGTTTTTTTTTGGACTGCGGTTTTTGTGATGATAAAATCATTTATATAGGGTGGGCCAGAAATAAATTTCTACCATCAACTTCATTTTTTCAAATGGAAACATTCGTTTTTTATTGTATTTTTTATATCCTATAGTTTTTTCCGACGAGGCAACATTTTGTTTAAATGATTCAGTTAACAGGCAAATATTTCGATATTGGGCATCAGAAAACCCACATTGGATAATGGAAATTCATACACAGTTTTCCAAGAAAGTTAACGTATGGGCCGGTCTTTTTTTTATTGAGGGAACACTTAACTTGGAAGTTTAGACATATTACAAAATGACATAATACCCTGTTTAACCAGAACTTTACCCGAATGGTGAAAATATACTGGCAGATTCGGTATGGTTCCAACAGGATGGAGCGCCCCCGCACTATTCGCGAACAGTGCGAGATTATCTTGACAATATTTTTCCAGATAGATGGATCGGAAGGAGAGGTAATATCGAATGGCCAGCTAGGTCTCCAGATCTAAGGCCGTTAGAATTTTATCTTTGGGGTTACGTGAAATCAAAAGTCTACTTCAATAAACCGGAAAATATCCAGGAATTAAAGAATAGGATTAGGACCGTAATACAAGGAATCCTGTCACAAACGCTAAATGAAGTGTTAGGAGAATTTGAAAACCGTCTTAGGTATTGTCAGAAAGTTAATGGTCAACAATTTGAACATTTAATTTGATATGTTGATGTTTTTTTTCTTCAATTTTGAAATAAATGTATTTTTTTTTCAATAACTTAATTTTCGGTATAGGAAATTGTACATAAAAAATACTTAGAATTCAATGCAGAATTCAAAAATAAAATAAAAACAAATGTTTCCATTTGAAAAAATGAAATTGATGGTCTTCTAAATGTTATTTGTGGCATATTCTTGATTACATTTAAGTTTTCTTGGGACACCACAATTGAATTAAAAAAGCTGTATATTGAAAGAAAATACCAAACGTTTGAAGTCGATTCTGACTTCGTTGTCAATGGCTTTAGAATATGTAATGTATTTGCAATTTACATTTTCATTACAAATTTTAAAGCCCTTCACAACGAAGTCAGAATCGACTTTGAAACATTTGGTATTTTCTTTCAATGTACAGCTTTTTTAATTCAAATGTGGTGTTATTCCCAAGAAAACTTAAATATAATGAAATTGATGGTCGCAATATATGTCTGGCCCACCCTGTATAAATGAGTTTATCATCACAAAAACCGCAGTGCAAAAAAAACAGAAGGGTCCAAGCGTTTTTCCAAAAAAACAACATCTAAATTTTAAATGAATTTGTTCCAACCCACCCTTCCTCACTGTATAATAACACAACTGAATTAAATTGCCTCATTCAAGTATATCATTCCAGTGAAGGAATCCAAAGACTTATTGATATAACAAATTTTCCAAGAACTGTTCCTATGATAAAATCTAAATTGTCACACTTAATGAAAAAAAAACAGTTGATTATCATATGTTTTAATTAGGCCGCACAGGTCGCAAAATTCTAATAAATTATGAATTACATAAAATGTGTATTATTTCTACAGTTGATATCCTAAATAATAAATAAATATATACCAGTAGTAGGTAAATCATTGCAATAAAATACCTCAGCTAAAAATCTTATTATTTCTGCAAATTTAAATGTTATGTTTTGAAACTTTAATATTTACACATCACATGGTAAAGTCGCTACTTGCGTTAGTAGAAAGTGTAGCAAATTCATAAATCAGGCAACACTGATGTAGCTCAGTACCTACAATACCTGAAATGCTCGGCAGATGAGGTCCTACGTATCTTGTACATCTACTACTATATATAAATCTATTTATATATATAAAATTTTAAATTACAAAAATGCTTTTCCCTCTAATGTAAAACCGTTTCAATAACTCCCCCTCATCTCATATATAAAGCAATCTTACAGAAATATCATCAGATAGACCTGGAGGTCAGACATTTATTGAAAAGCCTTCGGAAAACATTTTTCCTTCTTCAGTTCATTACTAAAAAATTATTACAAAGGTAAAAATTGTCCCAAATTAGTGATCTACTTACGGTACATGAGGTTAAATGTTCAAATCGGAACAGCAAAATATAAATACTATTAAAAACACAATAAAAATTTTTTCATATAGAAAATAAATGTGGAAGTGAATTTAGATTGATGAATAATATTTTTTTGACTAACGTTTATGAAACTGTAATGTGTTGATAAAAAAGAAAGAGTTTCATTAATTTGATGAACAAGTTTGATAGTTGTAAATATTAAATTAAGGTTACATAATTCTCGTAGCCTTCTGCTTTCGCTTTCAGAATTATGCGAACCGACCTGAAGAGGGCAGATGTGACTCTGCCGAAACGTCGTCATTTTACCATCGATCCCGGCAGGGATCAGTTATCAACTACGCGGATGAATTCCCGGAAACCACCTGAATAAAACATATATATACACACATATATATATATATATATATATATATATATATATATATATATATATATATATATATATATATATATATAGATCTAAATTCACTTCCACATTCATTTTCTATATGAAAAAAAATTTATTGTGTTTTTAATAGTATTTATATTTTGCTGTTCCGATTTGAACATTTAACCTCATGTACCGTAAGTAGATCACTAATTTGGGACAATTTTTACCTTTGTAATAATTTTTTAGTAATGAACTGAAGAAGGAAAAATGTTTTCCGAAGGCTTTTCAATAAATGTCTGACCTCCAGGTCTATCTGATGATATTTCTGTAAGATTGCTTTATATATGAGATGCGGGGGAGTTATTGAAACGGTTTTACATTACTGCAGATGCAGTTAGATTCAAACTTGAATCAATATAACGAACGGATGTATTCCCAGATAAATATTTCTTCATATATATATATATATATATATATATATATATATATATATATATATATATTACGTAGCAATTAACGGTTGAGAATCTGGATAGAATTTTGGAATTTCCAAAAAATAATGGGAAAGAAGCCAAACATTTTTTAATTTTATAAAGGGCACTAAATATACTCTATTATTATATCATGAAAACTTTCGAAATTTATTGATTTCTTCTTCAGTCAAGTTTCTGAAAGATTACTTAATCTATATGTTTAAAATAAACTTACAATATCGAGGTTAGAAAATTATTAAAAAAGGTTCTCATTGCAAGTAATGTAAATTGTGTAATGCGTTTTGAACAAACATTACAGACATGTTTCAACAATTTAATAAAACATTATTATAACCGGATCACACATACATTGAATTTTTAAGATTAAAATAGAATCACATTTTAAAAAGTTATATAAAAGCCATTTGTCATATTGTATCAGTGACGTGGAACGCAAAAAAAGCCGAGACTCGATGTTACAGGACACTAAGATTCTTAGGTCATGGGGTCTGGATGCAAAGACATTGAAAGAATTCGTAGAGAGAGAGTCTAATGGAATACTGACACGATGATAAATAAACACATATATATATATATATATATATATATATATATATATATATATATATATACATACTTATACACACATGTACATATATAAAACATATATAACCCAAAAAACAAGGGGAGATAATACATGTTAAATTACAACTAACGTTTACGATTTTTGTCCATCTCAAGTAGTATATTGTCTTTAGGTTTTTTATGTCTGTTTTTTTATTTATTCTAATGTTGTGTCGACATATGCAAATCGTCTCCAGAAACTGTCTTTTGAAGGTGTTGGATTCACAAGCTAATTGGAATTAAAAACGAATGGATAAATTGATGAAAGAATTGCCAAAACCTATTATGTGTACAAGTCGGTATGTGCCAAATTTTATGCCCTCCCAAAGATTCACAAACCAACACTTTGCATACGTCCCATTGTCTCGTCAATAAACTCCCCTGTCTCTGGAATTGCCAGTCTGTTAGTGGACATTCTAAATAAAGCATATTACAAAAATAACCAATACTACATTGAGAAGTCAGCTACCTTTGCTGAATTATATAACAATTTTATCTTACCTCCAGGCCATATCATTGTAAGTTTAGATTTAGAATCATTGTTCACCAATATTTCGTTGGACTTAGTTTTGAACAGTTTGGAAGCACATTGGGATACCATCTCATTCCATACAAAAATCAATAGATCCAACTTCAAACTCATTAAATTCATTTTTGATTCGACGGTGTTCTCGTACAATGGCACATACTACAAACAGGTATGTTGACGACATAATTTGTAGCATACCTACAGCTAACAAAACAGAACTGTTTTTACACATTACTATTAAAGAGGAAGACCAGTTTTCAAGTGTAACTTTTTTAGATTTCAGAGTCATTAGAGATGTAGACAAAAGTCTGAAATTAGACTGGTATATTAAACCAACATGTTCAGGTTTGTTTCTTAACTACCATTCACAACACCTTATGAAAATAAATCTAGTCAAGTGCATGAAGAGAAGAGTTTGCAACATTTGCCATCCAACTTTCAGGTACAAAAATTTAAAAACTCTTTTTCAACTTCTCTTAGACAATTCCTACCCATACAAACTCTTAAGTAATTTTTCAAAATTCACAATTGGCCATTATCGACGGATGGCGACCAAGAACCCCTACACCCATAACAAACAGTTCGAATGTCACCAGCACCCAGGTGAGCTATGTCTCCATTCCATACATAAATACTATCTCCCACAGAATACAACAGGTTTTTAAATCGGAACGTAACATCATGTTTGCCCACAAACCTCTCAAAACAGTTGGTTACATTTTCAGCAAGGTCAAAGATAAAACACCAACACTTTTAAAGACCAATGTGATATACAAGGTGGATTGTAAAGACTGTCAGTCCAGTTACACAGGCCAAACTTCAAGAAACCTCAAAAGCAGGTTAACAACACATAAAAGTGATATACGCCTCAACAAATGTAGCTGTGCTCGGGCCGAACATTGTTTGAAGAATAACCACTCCCCTGACTTTGAGAACCCAGGGATTTTAGCTTGTGAATCCAACACCTTTAAAAGACAGTTTCTGGAGATGGTTTGCATATATCGACACAACATTAGTATTAATAAAAAAACAGACATAAAAAACCTAAAAACAATATACTGCAATTTACTTGAGATGGAAAAAAATGGTAAACGTTAGCTGTAAATTAACATATATTATCTCCCCTTGTTTTTTGGGTTATATATGTTGTATATATGTACATGTGTGTATATATATATATATATATATATATATATATATATATATGTGTGTGTGTGTGTGTGTGTGTGTGTGTGTGTGTGTGTGTGTGTGTGTGTGTGTTTATATGTCATCGTGTCAGTATTACATTAGACTCTCTCATTGTGTTGAGGGGGCGGTGCCGTTTGTTTTGATTGAGTGACGCCATTGCGTTGTCGCAAATTGTACCGATGACGTGGTTCTGTTTGTAACGATGGCGGCCGCAGATGTTCGTTAGAAGGCTGGGCGTCCTGATAGTTAGCTACGAGTGACGGAATGCAACGTTGTGGTATTGTTGCGCTCTCTTTTAATTTGTTTTTCTTTTCCCGTAAGATGTTCTTCCAGGCTTGATGCAGGTGTAGAACTTCGTTACGGTTATTGATTTCTCCTTCCTTTTCAATTTCTATAGCTTCTAATTTGTTATCTGTTGCCAGATGCTTAGAGCCCTCAAAGTTGATTCTATGTCCTGTTTTCTGTTGATGTTGGAACAGGGCCGAGGTTGTGGTCTTGATTCGTATGCTGAGTTTGTGCTCTTCGATTCGGGCTTCGATCCTACGGTTTGTCCGAACCTGCACCCACCCTTGCAAGAAATGCCCGAAAAGAGTGGGAAGATGAAGAATATCTTTAGAATTTTAACTGGGGATATGAGGCATATCTTACCACGCGAGTTGGTAAGGGGCAAAAGTTTTTATAACTGAAAAAATGTTGACTTGTCTGGGACGCGATCCCGGGTCCATACCTCTATATCACGCTCCAATTTTTAACAATTGTGTGAGCTGAAGGTCTTTCCGATTAGGCAACCAGGGATATATATATATATATATATATATATATATATATATATATAGTGGGAAGGAATGATACCGTTATAAAATTTATCCACTCCGTCCGTAGCGAAAGCAACGTATAGATAACGGAAAGGCTCAATCCATCAGAATACCATCTAGACGACTACCATTGGGGCAACAACAGACAGTTGAGGAAAACATCGAGTCCATGTCACAAAATGTTAGTTGTTAGTCAGCCCATGGTCTGCTCCCGTCGTGCTTGTTAAAAAGAAGGATGGAACCACCCTATTTTGCGTGGATTACTGAAAGCTGAATGACGTCACGAAGAAAGACAGCTATCAACCACCCCGAATCGATGACACTCTGACCATACTAGCAGGCTCCCCTTGGTTCTCCACACTAGACCTAAAGAGTGGATATTGTCAGGTTGATCTACGAAAACGACAGAGAGTAGACAGCGTTCTTCACCAGTAAAAGGCTGCTTCAATTCAAGGTCATGCCCTTCGGCTTATGTAATGCTCCCGCTACATTTGAGAGGCTAATGGAGTATGTACTGAGAGGGTTGACATGGAGAACGTGGTGAGTATACCTCGACGACATTCTGGTCATGGGTCAGACATTCGACGACCATCTGAAGAACCTGGGTGAAGTATTCTCCAGAGTCAGAAATCCGCACCAACGAAGACAAGATAGAAGCCATTCCTGATTGGTCAGTCCCAAGAGACAAGCATGAACTCTGAAGCTTCTTGGGTCTCTGTTCATACTACAGACGACTTGTGGAGGGATATGCCACCATTGCCGTGCCTCTACATCGGCAGACCACTAAGAAAGAGACCTTCCGTTGGAATCAGGATTGCGAAACATCATTCAGACGACTGAAGGCGGCACTCTGTTCCAGCCCAATCCTAGCATATTCTACGCAGTCCGGCAAGTTCATCTTAGACACCGATGCCAGCAACACAGGTTTAGAGGCCATCCTATCCCAAGTGCAAGATGGTGAAGAGAGGGTGATCGAGAACTACAGCCGTGGATTCTTGAAACCGGAAAGAAATTATTGCGTCATTGGAAAAGAACTTTTTGTTGTAATAAGGGCGGTAGACCATTTCCACAAATAGCTCTATGGTCGTAAATTCCTAATCCGAACAGATCCTGCCGCCCTCAACTGGTTGCTGGACATGCAGACACCGGAATGACAACTGGCTAGGTGGATGGAGAAATTACAGCAATACGATTTCAAGGTTGAACATCGTGCCGGTCGTTTGCATAATAATGCTGGTGCCCTATCCAGAAGACCCTGCAGAGCAGAATGCGGACATTGTCTGAAGACCCAACAGCGAGAGGGTATCTCCATATCTCCATCAGACAGATCCGAGTGCAGGCCAATGAAGACTGGACAACGGAACAGTGCATTCAAGACAAAATGGCGGATCCAGACATCGAACCAATCCTGTCACTCAAAAAGAGAGGGGCACACAGGCCACGATGGGACCAGGTAGCTAGATACTCGGGCCCAATGTGACTCTCTAAGAGCCGAGAATGGAATGCTCAAGCGAGCTTAGGAAAGCGATGATGGCCGAGAAATCAAGTCCCAACTGGTAGTTCCGAAGAAGAAGGTACCAGCCATTCTGACCGAAGTACATGATGGGATTACCAAGAGCCATCTGGGCATGAATAAAACCCTAGACAAAGTTCGCCAACTACTGGGTAGATTACTTCGAAGACGTCAGAGCGTGGTGCCGGAAATGTGACACCTGTGCAGCCAGTAAGGGTCCGAAGACGCGGACCAAGGGCAGAATGCAGTAGTACAATGTGGGCGTCCCATTTGAGAGAATGGCCATCGATGTCGTCGGTCCGTTTCCCGAGTCTGAGAGGGGGAACAAATACATTCTGGTCGCAATGAATTTCTTCAGCAAATGGCCTGAGGCATATGCGATACCCAATCAAGAGGCAACCACGGTAGCGACGGTGATAGTAGAATAGCTATTCAGCAGGATTGTCGTCCCGATGGAACTACATTCAGACCAGGGCCGTAACTTCGATTTAAAAGTATTCCAGAAGGTCTTCACGATGTTGGAGATCTGGAAAACGAGAACAATACCATTGCACCCACAGTCAGACGGAACGGTGGAAAGATTCAACAGGACCTTGGAACAACACCTATCCAAGGTCATCTCCAATAACCAGCGTGATTGGAATGACCCTATTTCCCTATTCCTGTTGGCATATCGCAGACTCCGGCCAGCTTCCTATTCGGAAAAGAGCTGCGATTACCCTGCGATTTGGCTTTTGTCTCCCCCGAAGAACCTTCCCAAGACATCAACGATTATCCCGACCAGCTCCGACATAACATGCTGGAAATACACGAATTAGCCCGAACGCAGATGTTGGCCACCAGTGACCGGATGAAGACGCGAGGATGTTTCTAATCGAGACGATCAGAATTAAAGGGAGAGCAGTGTTATAAAATTTATCCACTCCGTCCCTGGCGAAAGCAACGTAAAAACAGTATTCATTCCAAAGAACATAAAAACATCAATTTCTAGAGTATTTAGTTAGTTAGTAGAGCTTACCTATTGCTATCTGATCTCGATCTTATTGTATTAGAATCAGCTGTTGAGAATATTTGATGTTTACGTGTGAATAAAAGTTCTAGAAAGTGAATTGAATATTAGTTTTTTTTAAATTAATTAACTTTGAACCCACGAAATTTATTGCAATACGATGGTCTTTAGATGTAAAAAACGCAAAGCTAACATCAATTGGAGATATAGATGCAGTATCATATTGAAATCCTTTTTGGATTTCAACAGCTTTAGCAAAATTTCTTGAAAAACGAGTTTAAACTAGCATAAAGAAATATTCTAGTAATTTTATATATAATATCGGGAATGTTTAAGCAATAGCAATAATGAAATTTTACCTTGATTTTGATATAAAACTTAGGGGGTGACGTTTATTAAATTCAGAAATCCTGATTTTCAATAACTTCATAATTCTGGTACGGCAAGGGTTACAATTAATATCTTTGTGGTCTTATTGGAACGTTTCATGAAAAATAGCGTTTTCAGATTCGTGATTTCCGTCTATAAAAAGGCAAAATTGTAAATGACATGACAATTAACTTTGGATCAAAGTTGCGACATAACCAACGAACGGATCATTTGAAATGTATAGATGGCGGCAACGACAGATAGTTGGTTCGACTGAACGCATTGTTGGTAGCAACCAACGGAACAATTTTTGAAATTTAGGAGCGGGTTATACTTTTGAAGTACAGGTGGCACTTAAATCAAGGAACAAGAAGAAAGAAAATTACAGATTTTACTAAAATGAGCTGGTATTTTAAAAAATTAAGCATTTGGGAAGTGAAATTTAATCAAGCCGATCAATATGTGGAGGAATGAAGATTGGAAAGTTTTTAATTAAAAAGTTAGATGAAAGGACCCCGCACATTCCTTATGGAAAGTGGCCCCCGGTGGATTTGGCTGGAATTTACATATTTTGTAGATTTCAACGAAATGAACAAATGTCTTCACTGCCGCAAAGTCCGATGACCGATAGTTTTCAAGTTATGATTAATTTTATATTTAATGTCTGGGTATACCACGATGAGCTGAGTCGATATGTATATCAGAAACTAATAGGACTATTTATCTGAAAATTAGTATACAGGGGGTTTTCGAGGAGTTGGTTTCAGTTAAAATTTCAGTTATCTACGACTTCAGGTTCTACCGGAAGTGGACCCAAACTTTGTTTTTATAAATGGAACACCCTGTTTTTTAAAGCTTTCTTAGAATCTACGATGAATTTCAATATAACACTATTAAAAATATCATATGTCTGAAGGGCTCCAGTTGAAAGTTATTTAAACTTTTTGAAAATTTTGACAGATGCAGCTTTCTAGAAAAAAATATTTTTTTGGAAACAAGGAGGGCCAGGTCAAAAATTACCAAAATTTGCCTGAATAAAACGTGAAGCTTCCTAAATCTTTGGAAACTTTTCAAAACTTTTCAAAAGAATGTACGGAATGATCAGAAATTGGCCTCGAATTCTCATTTTTTCAAATGGATTTTATGTTTGAATCCCCACACCTAAATTAAAGGATTTTTGTAGTTATGAGAGTTATCTGAATTATCACTAGGCTTTTTTGAACAAATCGACAAGAAACAAATGCTGAAATGTCATCAAACAATATTTGATAATATTTTGGTGTTAAAGCACAATTATATGGAAAGCATTTATTATGTCCCGTTTAGGATTTTTAGTAACTAAATTCCGTTCGTGATACTCGGATAGACCAACACCCACTCATGACACGCTGACGGGGCTCATTCACAATTGCAAAACCGATGCACAGTTTGTGAAAAAGCAAGAAAAAGAAAAACCTGTCGTAGATAATAAAGAGAATTAAGTTACAGTGTTCACATGCTTAAGAGCATATCCAGAAAATTGCTCAGTAGATGCAGAAAGAGATGTGGGAATATCTATAATTAGTTTACACAAAATGATTTGGACGGATGGGGCAAAATTTATGGAATTGTCAACCACATTACTGGAGTGATACTAATCCACACATTAATTTAGGTGACAGATATCTCGAAATTTTAGAAAATGGTTTACATCCATTAGAGTTGACTTAGAATCAGCTGTGGTCTCAACACGACCTCATAATATTGCACCTGTGAATAACTTTTTAGACAACCATTTTGAAGATCGTCGGATCGAGAATAATGTACCACATTGGCGACCTCCTCGTTCTCCCGATATCACTCCTTAGCTTTTTTTATTTGGGGTCGAATAATAAATATTGTCAATGCTGCACCGCTAACAACAAAGGTAGATTGCCGGGAAATGATATGCATCATGGTGGTATGAGTATGCTTTGGTCTATATGGAGATCGCAATGGAAAGGTCTCACATACTTTTTTTATAACCATATCAAATTCTACATAAATGGTTAAGAAAGTAATGTATATATGTCTCTTGGCGGTTCCTTCAAAAAAGCATACTAATAATTTATAGTTTATATACTCGTAATAACTGTTTCATTTTGTCTTGTTAGCATAAACTCCTACTTTTTGGCCTAGATTCCAATGGTTTTGTGGAAAAATGGAGTGTCATTTGAAACAAATTAGTTATACGATTTTCGGATTTAGTACCAATTTCTGAGCTCTCCGTTTTTTTAATCAGTTTTCAAAGATATAGGAAGCTTTAAGTTTTATTCAGGCAAATTCTGATAATTTTTAATCTGGCCCTATTTGCTTCCACAAAAATAATATTTTGTGAAGAGCTGGA
Organism: Octodonta nipae; assembly: GCA_034190945.1. NCBI lineage: Eukaryota > Metazoa > Arthropoda > Insecta > Coleoptera > Chrysomelidae > Octodonta > Octodonta nipae. The sequence continues at coordinate 90,955,962 of CM067217.1, read as the reverse complement.
TCTGCCAAAATTTTCAAAAAGTTGAAATAACTTTTAACCGGACCCCTTCAGACATATGATGTTTTCAATAAAGTTATCTTAAAGTTATCATAGGTTCTAAAAATGCTACAAAAATCAGGATGTTCCATAAAAAAAATGTTTGGGTCCACTTCGGGAACCGGAAGTCGTAGACAATTGGAAGTAAACTAAAACCGGCTCCTCGAAATCCCCCGTATACTAATTTTTACATTAATACCACCAGTAGTTCCTCATATACATATCGACTCAGCACTTCGTGGTATACTCTGACCATAAATGTAAAATTAACCATAACTTGAAATCCATCAGTCATCAGACTTTGCGGCTATGAAGATATTTGTTCATTTCGTTGAGATCTACAAAATATCAAAATTTCAGCCAAAGCCACTGGGGGCCACCTTCCATAAGGAATGTGCGGGGTCCTTTGTTTCTATGTCAATATAAAAACGACAGGGCATGACATGTGAAAGCAAACTTTGTTCGAGGCTAGAAATTGACGTTTAACTGTCAGAAAGTTTGACAGAGAATTTTTTCAAAATTCAAAATGGTTTAATTGGTATTACAAGTTAATTGAGAAAGCAACCATCAACCAAAACATCTCAAGAAAGCAGGTGTTCGCAGAAGCTGGTAAAGTACCATCAGTATAGTAGCCAATTTGTAAAGAAAACAGTTAAGTCAAAGAGCAGATAGTAATGAGGATTGGTTTGAGATTTATAAAGAGTAAATTTATAAAGAAAGCAGGCATAGTAAGGAGCAGGCAGATAAAGAAGGGAAGCAGATATTGGAACGAGATTCTGGAGAAAGCAGGTGTGCGCGAAAGCGGTTTGAAGCAGCAGTCAGATGTAGCAGAAGTTGCAGAAAAAGCCAGTCCACACCAATGGGGCAAATCAAGAGAATAAAGTGGTTGATGCTTTAAGACAAACTTAAAGCTACAAGGTAGTACAATTTTGCAGTAAGATTTAAAAAAATTGCATGCGCCGCTCATAGTTATTTAAAATAATAGAATTTTTCAATGAGCCACACAATATATAATTTTGTTGCCAACCCTGTATAAATATAATTACACTCCACGTGCTTTTCAACCACCTGGTATATGTAATTATATATGACCCACCGAATATAACTTTTTTGGACCACCCCGTATAACTAATTCCACTCCACCCTTATTTCAACCACATTGTATATATGCAGCTACTTATGGGCCATGTTCTATCTTACAAAATTGTTCTAATATTTTTTATGCACCCTGTTTAACAATAATTCTACTCCACCCTCTATTTCAAATACCTTATTTATGCAACTACTTATCAGCCACCCAATATAAAAATTGTTGTACCACCCTGTATAATACACCGTCAGCTGGTGACCGATTTTGGTCCACTATTTTCTCGCTTAGGGCTCAATGGTGGTTGAAAAGTGTGTTATTGTTGAATACAATGACGTAAAATTTGCGGGAAAATAGTGTGGCTAACATAAGAAAAAACATGTTTTGAAGCAATTTTCTCCCTTCTGGCTTGTTGACCAATCGAAAGCTATGATGCAATCAAGCAACAAAATGCGATAGCCAGAAATGCCACCTGTGGCTAGAGGGTTAAAATCAGGACGAGATCCTGTAAGAAAAAGTTACAATGTGCTGTGATTTTCTCGCTTCTGGGAATTGGGAGTATGAAAGTTGACATAGCGAATAGTCCATAAAAAAATTGCCATAAGGTTTGTTAGTGGCAAAAGTAGTTAGTAGTAGTAAAGTTAAGGACCGGAAAATTTTGCGGGAAATTTCAACGTTTTTTCCGTCAATGAAATTAAGTGCAATATTAACTTTAAAAATTAAGAATCCGTTATGGAAATTGCCATAAGCGTAAGGTGTGGCCTTCATACTAAAAAAAATTTGTAAACTTGTAGAAAAATATGTGAAAATTGCCACAATTTTGTTTTTCATGGCTTTTGGGATACCTTTAAAGAAGGTGATTATAAGAACATATAACAAAAGCCATAAGTGTCAGATGTGACTTTCATAATTTAATTAATTAATATATGTAAAAAATTTATTTAAAAAATAGCTATATTTTTTTAAATATTTTCATGCTATTTCGCATGTGCTCTGAAAAAAATTAATTCTAGTACCCTTATAAAAATAATGAAGAGTTGGGCGTGGAATACAGTATTCCAGTAACTAGAAGCGAAAGCAGAATGCTACGAGAATTATGCGAACCGACCTGAAGAGGGCAGATGTGACTCTGCCGAAACGTCGTCATTTTACCATCGATCCCAACAGGGATCAGTTATCAACTACGCGGATGAATTCCCGGAAACCACCTAAAACATTTAGTGCCCGCGAAAACTTAAAAACATATATATATATATATATATATATATATATATATATATATATATATTGCGGAATTGATAAATTGATATTGATAAATATTTGTTTAAATCGGCTGTAAGAAATTGTACCGAACAAATATGTTACTTTTGATTAGCCGAAATTAATTAAGATTAAATTAGTTTTGTATTATTCTCAAGAAATTATTATTTTTGGAACAGTTTTAAAGAATTCATTCTGAAAAACTTGCGCACTTATTGATCTTATCCATTAACTTTTGAAAAAGCTCAACAAACATTCTCACACACCCAAATGTGATACATAGACTACATAGTATTAACCGTAAAAAATAGATGTACCTATTTCCTGACAATTTGCGTAAAATTAGTACTAGACTAATTTTTACATTAACCAGTTAAATTACATGTATTATCTTATCCTTTCCCATATTTGGCATTTTTAGAAGGAAGGGCAATTGTACACTGTTGTTTTTAACTGTACCGAGTATTAATCTGAGCTTCCTTCGACATACATATGAACTTAAATTTTCGGAATAAAAAGTCCACACTATTGATAGTCTACTTAAATGCTTTGTAACATTTGGAGAAATTGAAGAAACAAGCCTTCAATGAAACAGGATTGTTCTATCTAAATTAATATCAAACGAGCAATTTGTACCAAGGAGATACCAGAATTATTTTTCAGTATTCACACACTAATCGTAAAATTTTAATTTTTATAAACTACGCTTTTGTGAAATGAATATACTAATCTAGTCAGCATGTTACATCCCGAAAGAGTTATAAATAATATAGTAAAACATAGGACAGTTCCTTTTTTACGATTATGCCGAAAAGTAGTGCAGATGTCCGAAGCCAAAGCTTAAGTAGCAGAAAATTCCCTCATAATTCCTAACTCTAGGAACTCTACCACCAACATTTATACTTTTAAATTGGGTCATCTATCGTTCGCGTGCACCTAGGGATTTTCTCAGTGAAACCAAAAAAATGAGGTAGTATTTAGAGATATAAAAGGAAAAATAATAATCCGTTGAAAAATGAGTTTTTCTGAAATTTTTAAATTGCCATATTATGATTTTAAATCAATATCGACGTCTAGCTAGTATATATAAAGTCAGGTAATTATCAAAAGTTTGATAATTACGTGACTTTGTAAGTTAGAAATTATAAAGCCCTGGATAAGTGTTAACTGAAAAACTCGGATTTTTTCACTTAATGAGTCTAGTCTCAGAGACTCACAGGAAGGATCCCGTCGGAAAAAATTAAAAAAGTTGATATTCCACTCTTTTATAAATGTTAAAAAATGTAAAAGTCAAAAATATATAATATATTTTTCCAATACCTCGGTTATTCGTTTTCATATCAGTTAAAACTAGCTGAAAATAATGTTCTTTAATTATTTACGTCTTTTGTTTAAAGAATTTTGAGATAAAGAAATTTTTCTATTTATTGTTGAAAAGAATGTTAATTTTTAAATGTCTCTAAAAAAAGTGGTTAACCGTTATTTTTCATTTTTTCCAGTAGGGATCTTTTGTACAACTATCTGAAAATAGATTCAGGAAGTCAAACTTTAGTATTTAATTTAACAGTTTTCTGCGTTTTTATGAAAATTTTAAACTTGGAAGAATTACTTAATTACCAAACGGTTATTGGCGTGGTAAATAGTAACTATTTTTTTTAATTCATATTTAATCTCTTGGTGTGTGTGAAATCTAGTCCTGTTTTTGCCTGTTACTTAAAATTATTTTTGTAGGCTGTAGAACTTCGGGAAGTAGCTTTTTCAGGATTTTTTTAATTCCGATTTTTGTAATCATTTTCGTAATATTTGCCGATAACGACTCCCCTCCCACTATTTATTTTTGCTAAATGGGTTTTAACGGCAACATTTTTGCGGGAATCTATAATTTTTTGATGCAATTACGAATCGAATAACACCTTGATCATAATTTTTGGTGAAAATTAACTGGAATTCGATAAAATGAAACATGTTGATTAGAGTATACATACGTCCTGTAGTAGAACTTTCTAACCATTATATCTTAATACTGAAAACAAGTGATCTCTCAATGCCTCAAATGCACAAATTATAGCGATTAAAATAATTATGACGTAATTTATCTTTATATATATATAAATCTTCTGTACGTGTGTTAGTTATTGAACTCCTCCTAAACGGCTGGACCGATTTTGATGAAATTTTTTGTGTGTATTCCAAGGGGTTTGAGGATGGTTTAGATTCACAATACGGTCAATTGGATATTGTTTTTTTAGTTAAATTATTTATTTAAAAATTGTTGTTGATGTTAGCACAACTTACATAGGATCCGGCAGACTGCGCTGTAGTCGCTGTGTCAAATATTCAAGAGTGTGCTTTAGTTTCAGTTACGTCTGATAGATGGCGTTCAGATTATATTGTTACAGCTAATTTTTAAAAGTTTACATGGGACAGGACAAAGTCTGTCTGGTCCGCTAGTATTAATATAAGTTTTGAGTTTTATTTGCCAACAAAATGACAAAGATATAGGTAATGCCACTCTTAGACTTTACGAATTGTAAATAACTCCATACAATATTTATGAAAAAAGCTTACCACCCTCATTAATTTTTGGACGACTGAGCAAGTAATTTGAATTTGAATTTCAAAAATAATATATAAATAAGCAAATCTAAAATCCTTCGTTGCGTACTTATCTACTAATTCATCAAACTTGATTGTTGCTTGGCACCGACTTCAAAAATATACTAGATTGGTAGGTAATTAATTTGTACAGAATGAGCACCTTTTAATGTTTACATTTTTTACTTCTTGGGTAGGTACCTAACAACATTGAATGTGTTATTTATTTGCTAGAGTTGTATTTTGTTATAATTATTTTTAGCTTTTTAGTTATAGGTGGAAGTCGGTTACACACTTTTTACTTCTTGGGTAGGTACCTAACAACATTGAATGTGTTATTTATTTGCTAGAGTTGCATTTTGTTATAATTATTTTTAGCTTTTAAGGTTACAGGTAGAAGTCGGTTATATATATATTTTTTTAAATGTTTAATTTTCCACTTTTTAGTTTTTTTGAACTCAGGTAGTTTTCATTCTTTATTTTTTATTTTGTATGTATAACCTTAATAGACAGAACCACGTAACATCGAAAGCCTCAACATTACACAATTATACTTTCTCATTTAAATTAACAGGTAAATCTTTCCGAACAAAATGTACTAGTACGCGTTGACTTAATAAGCCCAAAATATATTTATGCCTTATGGACTACGCCATGTAACCTTTTTTCAACTTTTTTTGACAACCCTGTATAACTATAGATAATTCCACTCCAACCTATGTACCAACCATCCTGTACATACGGAGTCAAATCCGTCCTATATTTCAACCATAGTATATAACTATAACCTTGTGGGCTACCCCATAAATTATTTCCTTTTTAACATTTTATGTTATCGCCCTGTGTAACATTAATTCCTCTCCACACTTTATGCAACTTCTTATGGGCTATAAAAGAAATAATTTTTTAATCACACCGTATAAATATAATTCAATTCCAGCATATATTTCAACCATCCTGTATATGATTTGCTTATGTCCACATCATATAACAGTTTTTTAATCACCCTATATAATTTTAATTTCACATTTTTTAAACATTTTTATACCACCAAACGTCCAGTCCATCCCATATTCCAACCATCCTGTATATACGGCTGCCTACGGACCACTATCATTTTAGTCGGTCCTACATTTCAATCTTCATATAAATGCAACTCCTTCTATCACTTTACTTTGTGATTTTGTTTGCTATAACTAAACAACAAAAAGTTTGACGTGTGTTGTCACTAAATTTTCTATTAGGCCGGTAGAATGTGACAACCAAAAACACCGTCTTCGCAAAATTGAAAAATTTGCATTTAAATAGGTATTTGCCTGGTATACAAACAAAACGAGCTTGGTACTCATTGATTTAAGGAGCCGAAAATACTATGCTTTACTACCTATATGCTTGAGATGTACTTAGAAAATTTTTAAGTTCGCAATTAAAACTTCCAGTGCCTAAAATTACCGCACTATTACGTTGGAATTAAAATATTTATGAGGAAATGTCCGTTATGTCATTTCGATGAAATTTTTGATAAGAATTTTGGAATTTTCGGCCATTTTCTGCAAAACTTCAAGTTGCACGTCGCAGAAAAGTATATGAGATCACCTAAGGATCTTCCTTAATAGATAGAACGTGAATAAACTATACACATCCATAAGGAGTTATTGAAAAATCGACTAAAATATTAGGATTATTGGTCGATTTCCATGCACGCATGTGTTCATTCACAAATTTTATTACTTTACCAATAGAATTCTTTTCCAAAATGTGAAGTTTCACCAATCCGGATATATACTCTATTAAACAAGACCATATTCATTCAAAACGGTGCACCACAGGAGAAGAAATCAGGTAACGAATTGATAACCTCCTCCTTTTTGGAAGTTAAAAAAGTAAAATTATTACCTAGTGTGAAATCAAAAGCCCAAAACCCAAGATCCGGAAAAGATAAGAGTCAATAATAAGGTAGGAATATAAATTATTAAACATTATTTAATAAATTCATGAAATATAATAAATTTTAAAATAAATATAACCACAAATAACAAAACAATATATTATTGTTTTAAAAGTCCGTGGGTTCAATTTAAAATTATAAAACTAATATTCACTTTCACTTTTCTAGAAACTTTTATTTACATGGAATATACAACAGCTGATTCAAATATCGCAATAACAATCTTTCATATAAGCTCTTCACTCCATCAATTGATTCGCGATCGTGGCCTCCTTCCTTTATAAAACCAGCATAGAAAATTCTAGTAAAAATCATCATAACTCTGACAGATGCCGAGTCTTTTCGAGAACCATTTTTTATCTCAAAGCGTTTGTTGTCGTACTGAAATGAAATAGGGTCAGCTTTGGGTAAATTTCGTAACACTGTCCCCCTTTAATTCTGATCGTCCCGATCAGAAACATCCCCTCCATGGTAGGGAGCAAGTCGATCTAAATGAACCACCTTCAACTTAGCCTTGTGGTTTCGACGGATCCGGTAGACGACGTCATTAAGCCTCTTGACCACCTCGTATGGTCCATCCCAGGCGGGTGTAAGCTTTAGGGATTTACCCTTGCTCCGTTGGGGGTTGTACAGCCAGACTTTGTCTCTCTCCTGAAACCCGACTGAATTGGCCTTGAGGTCGTATCGCGTCTTCATCCGGTCACTGGTGGCCAACATCTGCGTTCGGGCTAATTCGTGTATTGCCAGCATGTTATATCGGAGCTGGTCGGCATAATCCTCGATGTCTTGGGAAGGTTCTTCGGGGGCGCCAAATGCCAAATCGCAGAGTAATCGCAGCTCCTTTCCGAATAGGACCCTGGCTGAAGTCAGGCCTGTACTATTATGTACGGCAGAGCGATATGCCAACAGGAATAGGAGAATATGTTATTGCTCACGACCTTGGATACGTGTTGTTCCAAGGTCCTGTTGAACCTTTCCAACATTCCGTCTGACTGTGGGTGTAATGGTGTTGTTCTCGTTTTCCTGATCCCTAACATCGTGCAAATCTTCTGGAATACATTCGATTCGAAGTTACGCCCCTTGTCTGAATGTAGTTCCATCGGGCGCCAAACCTGATAAATAGTTGTTCTACTAGCACCGTCGCTACCGTGGTTGCCTCTTGGTTGGGTATCGCATACGCCTCAGGCCATTTGCTGAAGTAATCCATTGCGGCCAAAATGTATTTGTTCCCCCTCTCAGACTCGGGAAAGGGACCGGCGACATCGATGGCAATTCTTTCAAATGGGACGCCCACATTGTACTGCTGCATTCTGCCCTTGGTCCGGGTCTTCGGGCCCTTACTGGCGGCATAGGTGGCACATTTGCGGCACCAAGCTCTGACGTCTTCGAAGTAATTCACCCAGTAGTACCGCTGGCGAACTTTGTCTAGGGTTTTATTCATGCCCAGGTGGCCTCCGGTAATTCCATCATGTACTTCGGGTACCTTTTTCTTCGGAACTACCAGTTGGGACTGCGTTTCTCGTCCATCAGCGCTTTCCCAAACTCGCTTGAGCATTCCATTGTCTACTCTTAGAGAGTCCCACTGAGCCCATAACGATTTTAGCACGCCGGAGTATCTAGCTACCTCGTCTCATCGTGGCCTAGGTGCCCCTCTCGCTTTGAGTGACAAGATTGGTTTGATGTCTGGATCAGCCATTTGGTCCTGGATGCACTGTTCCGTTGTCCAGTCTTCATTGGCCTGCACTCGGATCTGCCTGATGGAGATACCCTCTCGCTGTTCCGTCTTCAGACAATGTCCGCATTCCGCTCTACAGGGTCTTCTGGATAGGGCATCGGCGTTATTGTACAAACGGCCGGCACGGTGTTCCACCTTGAAGTCGTATTGCTGTCATTTCTCCATCTATCTGGCCAGTTGTCCTTCCGGTGTCTTCATGTCCAGCAGCCATTTGAGTGCGGCATGATCTGTTCGAATTAAGAAATGACGACCATAGAGGTAATTGTGGAAATGGTCTACAGCCCTTATTATTGCAAGAAGTTCTTTTCTGGTGACGCAATAATTTCTTTCCGGTGTCGAGAATCCACGGCTGTAATACTCGATCACTCTCTCTTCACCATCTTGCACCTGGGATAGGACGGCCCCCAAACCTGTGTTGCTGGCGTTGGTGTCTAAGATGAACTTGCCGGACTGTGTAGGAAACGCTAGGATTGGGCTGGAACATAGTGCTGCCTTCAGTCACCTGAATGATGTTTCGCAATCCTGATTCCAATGGAAGGTCTCTTTCTCAGTGGTCTGCCGATGTAGAGGGGCGGCGATAGTGGCAAATCCCTCAACAAAACGCCGGTAGTATGAACAGAGGCCCAAGAAGCTTCGGAGTTCATGTTTGTCTCTTGGAACTGGCCAATCACGGATGGCTTCTATCTTGTCTTCGTTGGTGCGGATTCCCGACTCGGACACTACGTGGCCCAAAAACTCTACTTCTTTTTGGAACAAGGAACACTTCTTCGGATTGAGTCTCAGGTTGGCATTACTAATTCTGGAGAATACTTCGTCCAGGTTCTTCAGATGGTCGTCGAGTTTCTGACCCATGCCTAGAATGTCATCGAGGTATACTAAGCACGTCCTTCATGTTTACCCGCTCAGTACATACTCCATTAGCCTCTCAAATGTAGCGGGTGCATAACATAACCCAAAGGGCATGACCGTGAACTGAAACAGCCCTTTACTGGTGGAGAACGCTGTCTTCTCTCTGTCGTTTGCGTGTAGACCAACCTGCCAATATCCACTTTTTAGGTCTAGTGTGGAGAACCAACGGGAGCCTGCTAGTGTGGTCAAAGTGTCATCGATTCGGGGTAGTGGATAGCTGTCTTTCTTTCTTCGTGACGTCATTCAGCTTTCTGTAATCCACGCAAAATCGGGTGGTTCCATCCTTCTTTTTAACTAGCACGACGTGAGCAGACCATGGACTGATGGATGGCTCAATAACTCCATTTTGTAACATGGACTCGATGTTTTCCTCGACTGCCTGTTGTTGCCCCAATGGTAGTCGTCTAGGTGGTATTCTGATGGGCTGAGCCTTTCCGGTATCTATTCGATGCTGGATGATGTTGGTGCGACCGGTGGTTCCATTTTTACTGTTAAAAATTTGCCAGTGTTTTGTGATAAATTACTTGGCTTTTTTCTGGTTCCCTGGTGTCAAGTGTGTTAAGTGGTCAGCAAACTGTTGTAGGAACTCTTTATCGGGCCCTGTCTCCTTCACCGACGTCTGGTACTCTTCTTCGCAATTGATGATGGTCTCTACTGGCTCGAAACAAGCTATCTCTTGACCATTGACAATTCTGATGTCGTTGTTGGACAAATTCAGGACTCTGATTGGTATATCTCGTCCGGTTTTAACTATAACCCGTCCAACTAAGTAGTCATGAGTTGAGTGTACGGGCTCCACCATCCCAACGCAGCTCCCAGGATTGCTGTCTAGCTGCCCGTGAATTATCTGTTCCGTTCGACCGGGAATTCTAGCTGAAGCCTTTGCCACAATTTTTATGGAGGTGACTGAACTGTTGACGGGCCGTGTCAATACAAATTCCTCATTTAGGAATCGAAGAACATCATATCTCGGGTCGAACACAAATCCATGCTGGCTAATTAGGTCCATTCCCAGTATAAAATCGTCCTCAATATTCGCTACCAGGACCCTATGCCGGATCATGTTGTCCCCTATCTGTAGCACGACATCTGCCTCACCCTGTATTGACATGGACTCGCCGGTGACTGTTCTGAGCTGGATGTTATTGGTAACTGGCCGAATTTCTGATGCTCTCAAAACCCTGGACTTGGCAATGGACACAGCGGCGCCGGTGTCGATGGTGATGGTAACTGCTCGCCCATTGATGGTGCCTCTGATGGCTAGGCTGCCGCTATCTCGGCTAAATCCCCGGATGGATACTATCCTGGGGGCTGGTGGAGGGTGAGTCAGCCTTCGCCCCCTTATGCTGACTTGTTGGAGTTTCCCTGGTTCGTAAGGTCGGTTTGTTGGCTACCCCTGGTTGGTGATCTTTCCGGTAGCCTTACTCGGCAGTCACGTTGGAAGTGTCCTGTCCCGTCCGCAGCGGTAACATGCCCCTCTAGTGCCAGTTCTTTGTGACCGTTCTAATATTTTGTTCAGACCAGCCAGCAGCGCTTGAAATGGTGACTCTGACTCTTCCTGGTTGAAGGAAACTGCTCGGACCCTCGGCTTGGACATGTTCATGACGGCCTCTACTTCCAAAACCCGAAGTAGAGCTTCATTACATTTCTTGACGCCACTTAGTCTTAGATTTCGTTGTACTTCCACATCTCTGATGCCGTTTATGAAACTCTGTGTGGCCAACTAGTCTTTCGTTTTCCTCTGGCAGGTCTGGGTAGGACAAGTGAACTAACCGTCTAATCTCTGCTTCGAATTCTTGAAGGCTTTCACCGGATTTTTGCGTTTTCCCATTGAGTTGGACTTGGTATACCTGGCTCAAGGATTGGTTGTCGTATCTCTTGTCCAGAATGGCGGTGATCTTGTCAAAATTGCCTTGTTCTTCGACTGGAATGCTTTGGAGGAGTTCTTAACGAAATTACCAGAGAGGTAGATTTTTCTTGATTATCCCATCCATTAGCTGTAGCCACGGCCTCAAATTGCCCTTTATACATGGGCCAAGATGAACTGCCATCAAATGTGGGTGGTTTGCTAACGGAACCTTTGGTACTCACGGTGTGCTGGTATTTCCCTCTCTGCAAAACTTGTTGCAATTTTTTAAGTGCTGTTTCCACTTTATCTTGTACTTCACTGTGTACTGCGTCTTTAATTGAACTGATTTCAGCTTTTACCTGGCTTTGGATAGCACTTATTTCAAATTTCATCTGGTTCTGGACGGAATCGATGTCATCTACTTTGATTTCAAGAGTCTCCAAATTACTTTTAAGGATCTTTATGTCGTCGTTTATTTCTTTTATATCTGATTCAAATATTTGCATTCTTTCATTAACTGTTTCATTAACTTGCGATACTATTTGCCTTAGAACTCCTCCAAAGCATTCCAGTCGATGAACTAGACCTACAGAGTGGATACTGGCAGGTTGGTCTACTCGAAAACGACAGAGAGAAGACAGCGTTTCAGTTCACTCCCGCTAAATTTGAGAGGCTAATGGATTATTTACTTCGCGGGTTGACATGGAGGACGTGTTTAGTATACCTCAACGACATTCTGGTCATGGGTCAGACATTCGACGACCATCTGAAGAACCTGGGTCAAGTATTCTCCAGAATTAAGAATGCCAACCTGAGACTCAACCCGAAAAAGCGTTCCATGTCCCAAAACGAAGTAGAGTTATTGGGCCACGTCGTTTCCGAGTCAGGAATCCGCACCAACGAAGACAAGATAGAAGCTATTCGTGATTGGCCAGTTTCAAGAGACAAGCATGAACTCCAAAGCTTCTTGGTTCTCTGTTCATACTACAGACCATATGTTGAATTATTTTCCACCATTTTCGCGCCTCTACATCGGCAGACCACTGAGAAAGCGATCTGCTGTTGGAATCAGGATTGCGAAAAATCATTCAGACGACTGAAGGCGGCACTCTGTTCCAGCCCAATCCTAGCATTTCCTACGCAGTCCGGCAAGTTCATCTTAGTCACCGATGCCAGCAACACAGGTTTGGGGGCCATCCTATCCTAGGTGCAAGATGGTGAAGAGAGGGTGATCGAAAACTACAGCCGTGGATTCTTGAAACCGGAAAGAAATTATTGCGTCATTGGAAAAGAACTTCTTGTAGTAATAAGGGCAGTAGACCATTTCCACAAATACCTCTATGGTCGTCATTTACTAATCCGAACAGATCATGCCGTCCTCAAATGGCTGCTGGACATGAAGACACCGGAAGAACAACTGGCCAGGTGGATGGAGAAATTACAACAATACGATTTCAAGGTGGAACACCGTGCCGACCGTTTGCACAGTAATGCCGATGTCCTATCCAGAAGACCCTGTAGAGCAGAATACACACATTGCCTGAAGACGGAACAGCGAGAGGGTATCTACATCAGACAGATCAGAGTGCAGGCCAATGAAGACTGGACAACGGAACAGTGCATTCAGGACCAAATGGCTGATCCAAACATCTAACCAATCCTGTCACTCAATCAAAAAAAAGGAAGAAAAATCTCGTAGTATTTTTGCCGGGTTTATTTGAAATATGCAACCGAATGACTACTGTAGTAGCGGACAGTTGCTCTGTAAACTAGTTGCTTCCAAAACGAAATGTTTCGATTTAATTTCAATTCTCTTTTATTTAAACGTTATAATAATTCCAATGTTTTAAGTACTTTTTGGGAAATAACACCACAGTTACGAAAATTGCTGTATATTCCAAACGTTTCGGGGTCTAGGTCAGACCCAGTTGTCAATGGTTAAGAAATTATGAATAAAAAAGGCACAATTCTAAAATGTAAAATTAAAATATTTGACAATATTTATTTGATTTTTGACGTAGCTTAAAATAATTCCATTTCATAATGCACTTACTGACAAAGAAATCGCAACACCCAGAAGGACATGTTTAAAAATATTGTTTTGGTAAAACATAGTTGCGATAAAATTTGGTAAAGTCTGGTGAATGTTTATTCATGTAAACTTTTTTTTATCAATTAATATTGTGGTCGTTATTTGGTTTTTTAATTTAATAAAAACAAACTATTAAAATTGTCAAAATGCCTAGGTGAATTTGAAAGAGGGCGAATTAGTGGTTTACGGGTTTTTCATTTCGAGAAATCGCTAAACGCACGAACAGACTACAGTTACGAGATGTTGTCAAGCGCGGTTTGATAATACAAAAATCGGAGAAAAATAAGCACCGGACGTCGAAGGAGCACAAATGAAGTTCAAGATCGACGTCTAAGACTTATGGCCTCGAATACTGTATTCGAGTAACTAGAAGCGAAAGCAGAAGGCTACGAGAATTATGCGAACCGACCTGAAGCGGGCAGATGTGACTCTGCCGAAACGTCGTAATTTTACCATCGATCCCGGCAGGGATCAGTTATCAACTACACGGATGAATTCCCGGAAACCACCCAATACATTTAGTTCCCGCGAAAACTTAAAAACAAATATACATATATTCTATATATATATATATATATATATATATATATATATATATATACCACTATGGTCAGTAGGCCTTAATAACCAAGAAAATCCCTAAATCCCTAAAACATATTAAGTAAATTATTGTCAATCCGGCAACGTCGCATCAATTGAAAGCCATTGAACTTGCTGCATGTGATATGGATAGAGCAATTGTTCCCGTAATGTTCTATGAACAACAGTGTGAGAAATTTGCAGCTCACTTCCAATACTCCGTGTGCTACGATATGGGTTGATGTCGATAAGGTCTAGTATTTGATCATCAGCAGCTAAGATACGATTATGTCGCTGTGGTCCGCGATTGTTTATTTGTGGTATTACACTACCTGTTTCCAGAAGCCTCTGCGAAACAGCTACGAATGTCCTAGCATTGGGCAGGCGTCTGTTTGGAAACCTTTCCCTGTATAACATTCTTGCTATTCTGCAATTACGTCTGCTTTCCCCATAAATTAAGAGCATGTCATGTCTTTCCCTAATTGTATAATCGGCCATTATTTATCACAAATAAATACTGTCGCACTATTCTTAATTTTTGATCTTACACACTAATAACAACCGATTTTATTTATTTAAAAAATATATTAAATGGAAAGCAACCAACGAAGTCTACATCAAATAGATATCATTCAAATCACTTTACCGTTTATCTATTCTTATTTACAAGAATCGAAATCGCAAAAAACAATCGTAACTCTCTGTCGTCGTTAAAGTAAAAAACGTAGTAAACAAGTTGGTCTGTATGCCACGTTGCCATATCTATTCGGAGAAACTTACACTAAATTATAAAACCATATTTCGAGTTTAAATAATCAATTTTCATTTTTAATGTGGCTATTAAAGATGTATAAGCTATTAAGTATTTACATATTTAGATTTACCGACATTTGGAAATCGAAATTATTGTATTATTCACTGCAGCAAGGGCTACATAAAATCTAACTTTATGTGTTCTTTTTGGCAAAACTATAGTTTATTTTAGAAAATATTATAAAGCTTTTTGATTTGTTTTTGCCTGAACTATTGTTCTTCAAAATCTTTGCACTCAAACCATTTACACCCTGTATATATATACATATATATATATATATATATATATATATATATATATATATATATATATATATTATATAATTATTAATACGCAAAGACTTATTTATCTAATAATAAAATACATATAATGTTTGTTTATTTTATCATTTTGTCGAATTTCCATTTTGGGGTTTTGGCATCTACAAATCGATTGCTCGGGAAAAATCGTATTGCCGAAAAAGAACGAGACTGTTACAATTATGACAGCTTTGTTCAATACAGGGAGATTTGGTCACCTACTTGAGAAGAAAACTGCTATGAAAAATTCTTTCATTGCAAATTGATGTGAAGGATCTTATAAAAATTTCATTACTGTTTTTCTAGCATTACATTTTTATAGCTGAACATTTCAAGATTTTAAAGTAAAAAGTGCTGGTTATTTTTGGATGGGTAAAAAGTTATGTGTTTTCATATTAATTTGAGGCTCACAATAAAGTTGTCTCGAGAGTCGTTACATATGCTTATATAAATAGACTGAGATATAAGGCGCTGTAGATTACAATTATACACGGTGATTCCAGATATGTTAAAAATCAAATGTTTTATTGGGTGGCCCAGTTGCACGTACAGACTGTTAGAATATTGAGTGGAGTGCAATTATAGTTATACAGGGTGGTTAGAAAAAATAATTATATAGGGTAGCCTATTAGCGGTTGCCTTTACAGGGTACTTAGAATAGAGGGCACAGTAGAATCATAGTTAAACAGGGTGGTGAAAAAAATATATAGGGATACATATACATAGGTATGTTGGAAATATGCTGGAGAAGAATTATAATAATACAGTGTGGTTTAAAAAATGCAACATCTTGTAACCCATAAGCAGTTGCATATATAGGAGAGATGCAATATAGTGTGAGAGAAATTATAGTTATACAGGGTTAGTACAGTACAATGTCAGTTAAGTTTGATACCATCCATAAAATACTTTTCTTCTTAAATATCTGTCTGATTAATTCATATCCTCTAATTCGAAATTATCTCAAGCCGCTCCTGTGCTGTAAAGATTTACGCATGTTTGGTTAATTTGAGTATGGAGATTTTCTGATTCGTAGAACGCAAACTCGGAAAGACAGTACCCTTTCGTCTCGAAAGGGGTGAAGCCGTGCCTCGCCGTGTGCGATTTCTGTAGGCTACCAAAATGGCGTTCCCTTAAGTTAGTTGTTCGATTTTTTCGCATCATTTTTAATGATTGATATTTCTTTGGATATGATTAGCCCTTCGTTATGAAGGTAAGCAGAGCAATTTTAGCGAAATAAATTCGTCACGTGCAAATTTTAGCTTGGGGTCCTAGGGAGAATTTTCTCTAAGAAAGTTACGGTGAATGTTGAGTTACCGTGGATTTGACTTACGGTAGGTTTTTCACCGTTTGGAATCCTGTTTACGGTGGATTTTTCCACGTTTTGAATCCTGTTTTATGGTGGGTTGTTCTACGTTTGGAGCCATGTTCTAACTAGGAATTTTTCAACGTTTGGAGCTGGTATTTTCGAGATGGAATTTTGAAGTTATTATTTGGTATGGAACCGATTTAACCGTTTAGATGGGATTTAACTGATATCCAGTCGGTGATGAATTAGCTGGAGATATTTGACTTTGAGTTTCCAGGATTAAGAACACAGTACAGATAGTTATGTCAATATTATAAGAGATAGTAAATATCAGAAACGTTTAATAAGGTAAGGTTTTAATTTGTCGACAGATTATACCATTATCCTTTTTAATTAAATCATTTTGATTAGGTGATTATTGTTGAGTACATTTTTTCTAGATTTCAGGTAGAAATTTTTTTTGTAAATATCTAAATTTTCACTGTTATTTTTAAGTTAGATATTTAAATATTCCATAATGTAAATTGTAGATTTTACTCTTTAGCTACATTTATTAGAATGTCCTAATTTTTTTAAACAAACTTCTTATTTCGATTTTTTGTACTATATATTTTCTTATTAAACTTTTTTATTAAACTCTCTGTATTTACATTTTGCATATTTGTTATATACCTAACCTATCGATTGTGAAAGAATTTTTGGAAGCACTATTGAAAGTATTGTATACATATATTTTTTAACAGAATCAGATTATTTGCAGTTATAGCCGGTGTGAATTACATCACAACCGCATACTATTATATTGATTTTTGAGCTTTCCAAATTTAGGATACCAGGTTTGGGTCACAGTTGAAATAGAGGGTGAACTTGAAGTATAGTTTAACAGTGCGGATATGAAAAATGTTCTAAAATAGAACATAAGCTGTTGCATATATGCAAAATCTGAAACATGTGGTGTAGTAAAATTATAGTTATACAGTGTGATTAAAATAAAGTAAAAAAAAAGGAATTACGGGGTGGTTGACATCTAAGGTGGAGACTAATTATATTTTCCAGGGTGGTTAATATATGTCAGAAAAATGTTATTTAGCGTAGTCCATAAGCAGTTGCATAGATACGAGTAAGATAGTTGAAATATAGAAGGGATCAGAGTTGTAGTTAAGTATTTAAAAATGTTATATATGGTAACCCCTAAGCAAGATGCATATACAGCGTGGTTGAAATATTTTGTAGAACAAAATTATGGTTATACATGATGGTTCAAAAAATAATAGACAAATAAGTTATAATGGTTGACTAATTGGCAGCAGTATATACAAGATGATTTAAATAAAGATGGAAGTAGAGTTATAGCTATAGAAGGCAGTTGAAAAAAAATATTGAATAAAATTGTTACATAGGGTAACCATATAAAGTTGCGGTTTGGATAAAATATGTTGGGGATTGGTGGATTTATAGTTATACAGAGTTGCACACAAAAGTAATATTGGGTGGCCTATAAGTATAAGTATAAAGTAGACCATGAACAGTTGCATCTTGATATATGGAATACCTGACATATGGGGCGAAGCAAAATTATAGTTATATATTGTGTTTAACACAATGTTAGAAAGATGAGCATATAAAGTGTGGTTAAAATATAGGGCGGAGGCAAATTATACTTTACGAAGTGTCTCAAAAATAATTGTTATATAGCGTATAGGGTGGAGTAGAATTATATTGGGTAACAAATAAATAGCAGGTTATACAGATCTTTAATCTCCAAAATTAATATTATATTTCTTGTTCCGGGTTAAGGGATGTTGACTGATTTAATTTCATGTTATAGCTCTTTATTTCATAACCTGGCTTTCAGAGATATGTTGTCTTCTTCCTCAGGGTTCTGCTGTAAAAATTAAAATTGCTTAAAAAACTAACAAACATACATTCTTAACCGAAAAATATTATATCTTTAAATAGGTTACTTACAAATTATGAGGTTAAATATTAGATTTGTTTTTATACATTTAGGTGGACGTAAACTAAATAGACCTTCACTATAGATAAAACGTATACATTAAACAAATTAGCACACCGTAATTATTGGACATGTTGTTGTTTACTTGTCATGTCAAACTTCTTTGCTTCTCCCTCTATGATAGTTATTCCAACCATAGGACAGGATAGTCTGAGCGATGGAACACTCAAAACACGAAAACACCATAGAGTCACTGGTCTGTGGGTCCATCATAGAAGTCTATAAGTGGATCCGACAGAAGATATGCATATATATTACTTAATCCTTGTGTATCCGACTTTTTGTTGATAGGATTTGTTTGTTTTTGAATGTGTAATATTTCCAAGATGATTCGCTTGTTATATTTACTGTTTCTGTCTATTATTGTAGCATCATCGAAGTCAATTGTATGGTTATACCTTCTCGCGTGGTCCGTTAGCGCACAACTTTGTTTGTTGTTCTTTATGTCACTGCCGTGTAAGGCCAGTCTACTTTTCAACCACTGCGATGTTTGGCCTATATAGGTGGATTGACAGTGCTGGCACCCAAGTTTATATATCACATTTTATAGTAATAATTTTGGTGTAGGGTCTTTATGTTGGGTGAAAAGTGTTTTCAGTGTTTTTTTGTAATATGTCGCAATTTTCATCTTTTCATGTTTAAAACACTGTATTAATTTGGGTGTCAGGTTCCTGATATATGGTAGACTCCCATATATTGTCTTTGTTTCATCTTGTGCTGTTATTGATGTTACTCTTGTTTGTTGTACTTGTGAATTTGTTATGCTGGACTCATGTAATAATTTCATTGTTAAACATCTAGGGTATTCATTCTCTATCAGAATTGTAGTCAGTTTATAAATGCTATTTCTGTAGAAATCTTGGTGGCATATGCTCCTTAGTCGGTATTTTCATTCGTCTTACGATGTTGATCTTCATTCTTATTGGGTGGTCGGATTTGTAATGTATGATTTTGTCTGAGTTAGTTGTTTTACTGAACCAATTTAATTTAATAATGTTATTCTTGGTACGGCATACTCTGGTATCCAGCAATGTTACTGTGTTGTTGCTGTCTTCCTTCTGTGCTGTGAACTTGATTTTGTTGTCAAAATTATTAAATATATTCAGCTTTTTCTCGATTTCATTATATGATAGTGCTACAATCAGGTCATCCACATATTTCTTAATGAATGCTAAGTTGCAGGTCAGTTTTGGTAAACATGTGTCCAGAAAATGGTCCATCACATATAGGGCTAAAATGGGGCTCAATCTGGATCCCATGGCACAACCATTTTTTTGAATATAATATTTTTGTTGGAAACAAAAGTAATTGTTGTTAAGGATGGACTGCAATATTTCATTTATGGTCAATCTTACAATGTTTCTCTATTTGTGGCCATTTTATGTTCATAACTTTCAGTATTAGATTTTCATGTAGATTACCAAATAAATTAGTCACATCCAAAGACACCACTACATACTCCTCTGGCAGCTTTAAGTCATTAGCATTTTCTGCAAATTGAAAACTATCTTTTACATAGTAACAGTTATTTTTATTATATACTCTTGTTAGAATATCTGTAATGTATGCAGCAATATTGTTATGGGGGCCAGTGATCCCAGATACTATTAGACGTAGTGGATTACCATTTTTATGGATCTTGGGATTACCATATATTTTAGGGCAAACTGAATTATAACTCTTCAATTTTTAGCTACTTCCTGACTTATCAGTTGATATTGTAGGTTAGTATGGATATATATGCATTGCACTTGTTCTGGATTGTAATGGTGGGGTCTCTATTGATTATTTCAAAATTTCAGTATTTAAGATGTTATCCATTTTTCTTATATATTCTGGCTTATCCATAATAACTGTGACGCCTCCTTTATCGCTGTTCAGCACTATTAAATCTTTATTATATTTTAAGAATCTTCTTGTTTCATTGCAAGGTTTCTCTATCCTCAATGTTGTATTCTGGTATTTATGAATGTAATTTGTGATTATGTTTGTTCTTCTTCCCCTATATATATCTCTATCATCTGAGGATAAGTTCTGAATTATGTCTTCTAGATCTGTAATTACTCTGTTCATTGGCATTTGTTTAGCTGTTACAGGTAGGCTAAATTTAGAACTCAATGCTAACGTGTTCAGTACATTCTCTAGGACTGGTGTATTTGAAATGTTTTTTATCCATTTTTCTTGTGTTTTATAATTAACATTTGAACTATTTTCCAAGTTGTTGATTTTGTTGATATTTCTCTCCTTTATTATTATTAAATCTTGTTGTATATTGCTGTCTCCTCTCAAATTCATTTATAACTTCAACTGGCATAGTTTGTTCTATTCGATGTTTGTTATCACGTATTGTTCTTT
Source organism: Octodonta nipae (assembly GCA_034190945.1). Taxonomy (NCBI): domain Eukaryota; kingdom Metazoa; phylum Arthropoda; class Insecta; order Coleoptera; family Chrysomelidae; genus Octodonta; species Octodonta nipae. The sequence goes on along the minus strand of CM067217.1, from coordinate 90,935,078 downwards.
GGACGTGATTAATTTTCAGATTAGTGCGTTTTATTTCTAATCTTATAATTGACTTTTTAACTTTGTTGCTGAAATTATCCAGTTGTATATTAAATGTTGTATTTATATCCAGTTCAAAAAGGTTTAGGATATTTTTCATGTTATTAGTAATGTGTACTGGTGTTATATTTTTCCTTTTACATTCCAGTAAAAAGACTCTTCTGTTCAGTAATGTTGCTAATTTAGTGTTGTTAGAGTACCACAATTTTAAACTGCTGACCATCTCTTGTCCATAATTTTTTGATATTTCTTCAAAAACCTATATATATATATATATAATATATATATATATATATATATATATATACTGATCATAAAAAAAACTCAACATATATAGTTTTTTTTGATGATCAGTATGGGGATATCGGAAACCAGCGGAGATAGAGCAATGGTTAAATTGGGAAAGATTTGCAGTTTTACTGGCCCAATTTAATGACACTTTCTGATTTTTGTAAAAAGTCATGGCTTACTAGATAGATATTAAAAAAAAACGAATTTCTCTCTATTTAGTCAAATCCCTCTAGCTTCTTTGCCTTTGATTTTATAAAAAAAGTGTAAATATCAAAATTGAAGGGAATTGTATCCCGAATATGATTGTCATGTCCTCGTTTGCGTGACAGATCTCGTTTTCGAGATATGACACAAAACTTATCTTTTTTTGAATGGAAACCATAGTTGGCTATGACCTCAAAAAATCGGACATTTTTAGAGCTTTTCAACGATATAATACTCGATATAGTTATTCATAAAAATAACGGAGTTATGGATGCTTTTCTCTCTTATTTTCACTTTTAACGTAGTTAGCCATGAAATAGATTGATTTATTAATAACTATTCCAAAAAACATTTAACGATTTTTTTATTAGGTATATCAGATATAACGAAAAAACTAAATAAGTAGGTACTTACTAAAAACTTACGAAATTAAAGTACATAATATGGTTACAATTTAGGTTCGAAAAGTCCACCATTGTTATTTAGAAAAAAATTACATCTTTTTAAGATTGACATTACCGCTTTCCTCACAGACCGCTTATCAATATCTTCAATTGCTTGTAATACCGCCTCCCTTAGGTCACCAACTGTTTCATACTTTCTTTTGTATACTTTGTTTTTAGCGCACCCCATAAATAGAGGTCCATAACTGCCAAATCGGGAGACCGGGGTGGCCATTCGCGTGGGCCATTTCTTCCTATCCAAGAGTTTGAATAGATATTATCTAAGTGCTGTCTTACTAATAACGAGTTATGAGCAGGTGCTGTATCATGTTGGAACCACTCAATTTCTAAACGAGTTCTCAAATTCAAATTATGCAACATGTCTTGAAAAGTGTATTGCAAGAAATGCAAATAGCGCTCCCCAGTAAGTGATTCGTCATATATAAAAGGCCCCAGAATAGTAGACCCTATGATACCACACCAAACATTAAAACCAAATTTTATCTGGGGTCGTCTTTGTTCTACATGGAAAGGGTTTTCTTTAGCCCAGATATGCTCATTGTGTCTATTGAACATACCGCAGTTAGTAAATCTATTTTCAACTGACCATAACACCTTTAATGGAAACTGTGGATTGTCAAAGCACATGTCTCTAAACCATGTACAAAATAAAGTACGTCGATGTTCGTCACCACCATGCAAAGTTTGAGAAACTGAGAGTTTGTACGGGTGGAACTTGTGCGCTTTCAGTACCTTAACTACAGTTCGTTGAGATGTGCCAGCTTCTGCCGCAATCTCACGAGTTGATGTAGATGGATTTTGATTTACCATTTCCAAAACATTTATTTGTGATGCTTCGTTAATTTGATTACGTTCCTTTGGTGGTTTAGTAAAAGATTCATATCTGCGTAAACTATCGTAAAGCCTCTTAAATGTACATAGAGCAGGTTGACGACGATTAAAATATCAATGAAAGTCTTCCTCAGCTGCACGAACTGAATTTTTATGGCATATGATATAACATTCCTCCATATTCAGTTTTTCTTCGTTAGAATATTCCATTTTATCACCAAAAATTGCCAATATCGACTGTCAGTTCAGGACTACTAATGGAATTACTCTCAAATGAGGATACGTCAAAGTGAAAACAATCTTTTTCATGGCTACCTACGTTAAAAGTGAAAATAAGGAAGAAAAGCATCCTCAACTCTGTTATTTTTATGAATAACTATATCAAGTATGATATCGTTGAAAAGCTCTAAAAATGTCAGATTTTTTGAGGTCATAGCCAACTATGGTTACCATTAAAAAAAGATAGTTTGTGTCATATCTCAAAAACGAGAGCTATCACGCGAGCGAGGACAAGACAAACATATTCGGAATACAATTCCCTTCAATTTTGATAATTACACTTTTTTATAACAAGATAAAATTAGTATGATGTTGCATAATTGATTTTTCTGCAGGGAAGAGTCAGGTGACAGCTTGTTTGTGAATAGCTCATCTATGACCTGTATATTCTGGATCATTAAATTTACTATCGCACAGACCTACAAAATTGTGTCGAAAAAAGGAATTCTTAAAATTTAAAAAATTCTTAGGGACTAAACCTGCATAATTTCCCAACACAAAAGAGATCAATGTTCTTTTGCAATTTGCACAGCAACAAAAACTATTTCACAACTATGACGCTTTCATTCAATGTACCTACAACTTTATTTTTAAATTTTTCCAAAAACTACGGTTTCAGGTCATGCCAAAAAAAAATTAATTGGACTATTTAGGCTATAACTAAGACCGCACTATTTTTGTTCTACTCTAATGATTAATCTTTTTTGTCCAAAACATCGCAGGAAACTTTACAAATGAAGTATCAATATATTGGTCTTTCAATGCATTATCAATATTCTAAAGTGCAGGTCCGTCTTTAAAAAAATAGAGACCAAACTTAGCAGTGAATATTCGATGACGCCCTATTGCTTTTCCATCTTTACCTTAGTCTTATTCTCATGTCAGAAATCGTGATCTCATGACATCAAGTACATCTATTTATTTTAGTTTTCCATGTGTGTCGGTCCATTGATTGAAGTGATTAATTATTGCCTAAATGATGTTTTTTCTTGATTTTTAATTACAAAAAACCAAGCTTTTTACACTATTTCTATTTTTCTATTTACATCGCTTTACCACTTAAGTAAAACAAGTAAAAAAATTATAGATTTTCTTTTCTTTCATTGAAACAATATTTAATTGGACTATTTAGGTTATAAGCGGGACCGTACTAAAATTTTTACTCTGATCATTATTTTTCTCCCAAAAGGTCGTATATAACTTAACATATGATATATCAGTGCATTGGTTTTTTAATGCTTTGTCGATATTCTGACAAAAAAGTACAGCTCAGTGTTTAAAAAAAATAGTTGATGATGGCCCAGGAAAAAACGAAAAGGGAAGATTAGACTACGTCCTGTTGTGTAAAAGTATGTGTCAATAAAACTTTCCCCTTTCACATTTTTCAAATATTCTTTAAAATAAAAGTAGTAGAGGCAAAGAACAAAAAAATACATTCTTGGTTTTCCTCGTATAACTTCAGAACAGTAAGATATAGAAGATTTTTGCTTTAAGTAGTTGAATGAGAATTATAATATGCATATTTTTCTCAATTTAATCGTATTTGTATCTCGTACCGTTTCTTAGATAACAATAGTACCCATTCATATGTGAGACAGGGTGTGATATCATTTTGTTAAATACGGTTTTAATTCATTATCTGATCGGCTATTTTTTCCTTTAAAATTCATCCCAGAAAATAAGCACGCTAATCTGTTATCGTATAGCTTCAGAAAACCATTAACGTTTATATATCATCATCCCGTTAACGACATAAATTATTACTACCGTGGTCATATTATAAAGCCGTGAACTATTTCCTAAGTGACTTAATAAATTAATTATAAATATTTCGGACCATAGAGCATGTTTATTTTCGTTTAATTAGATTGTGGTTTATTTTTTCAGGTGCAGTTCATGTGAAAATGTTTATCAAACTACTCCTTGGGTTGAATTTTCGATACATTTCGATGATACAGCATATCGTCTAACACCTGCACTTAAAGATCTACAGGCATATTTTTGACGGGCTTGAAATTTTGTCCCCCCGTAGTTACAAACTGGGTGAGCAAAGTTTCAGGTGTGTTTGAGATGTTGCCGCAGTCAACGTTGAATTAAAAATATCATTTGAGATTATTCAGGTGAGTTGCTGTTTTTACCAAACTTTAACATATGTATTAAATTATTGAATATACAGGATAGTTTGGAATTACTAAAATAATTTTATATATTTAATACCTTTTAAAGTAATATATGAAACGGATTTTAGTTATTTTAGAAATTCTACTTTTATTAATAATAGGCTGGATACACACCGGAACAAAACGAAGGCAACCGAATGGGTTTCGTTTTGAACGGTTTACGCTGGGTAATACATCGGCTGGAAGCTCGGCTTGTGAAACCTTTCTCGAGATAAACAAGGGATGTATATTTCTTAGGACTTAGCCGACTAGTAGGTACCGACCTTTGAAATTTTCATCTCATTCGGCTTTAAACTTTGAGTATCCAAACATGTGTGCTTGAAGTCTGCCTCGAGAAAAAAGTATTGTTGCCGCAGCCGCATTTGTAGTGTTAAGTTGTTATTATTTATATCATTACGTACAGAAGCTCTCAAATAATGAAAACGCTAAATATCAGATAATGTCTCATTTTTGTGAGTAGGAGACTCAAAAATGTCCCTAAATTCTAGCCACTATAGGCAAATTTATATCTGGAAACTTTACAGACTGTATAGGGTTAATAAGAACAGAATTTTTGGAACTCTTTATTATAATTTATTTCATTATCACTTTAAGCATTAAACATGAATAAAAATTAAATGAATTCATTGTTAAAACTAAATACGAAACATACCGCCCGCCTTAAATGTCTCTGACTTTTAAACACATACAAGTACTTAAATAAAAAAAAATATTTTCAAAAAAAGCTTTTATTACTTGTTAATAGAAAGATCTAAAAAGTTAAAAATAATTTCACCTGATAAGAAAGTACCATTATATAGCTACCTACATTGCAACCTTAAACGATAATAATTAACCTTTTTGGTCTACGTCACAATAATCTCACATCGAATATACCTAATTATATATTTTTATTAAACCCTAAAAATGTACACTTTGTATTAAATCTTTGCGTTTTTTCACAGATTCAATTCTTTATAAATCTAAAGCGTGTTACATTGTGATTGCAAAAGAAAAGTAGTGTTCCATCAAAATGTAACATGCTTTTATTTATAAAGAATTGGATCTGAGATAAAACGCAAAGATTTACTTAATACAAAGTGTAAAGTTTTAGGGTTTAATAAAAATATATAATTAGCTATGTACGATATGGGATTATTGTAACATAGACAGTGAAGGTTAATTATCGTTTAAGGTTGCAATGTAGGTACCTATATAATGGTATTTTTCATATGAGGCTGAAATTATTTTTAACTTTTTAGTTCTTTTAATTAACAAGTAATAAAAGGTTGTTTAAAAATTATTTTTTTACCTTAATTTTATTTTTAACTTTTTAGTATTATTGATGGGTAATTGACTACGCCGTAGTTCGGAGCCCGTAGCAGTGTTTTTCCCTTATGTAGCCCTTAGTACGCTACTACGTTTTGAGCATTTAAAGCTGAATGTATTTTATATTTTAATAACTATACATATCAATTAATTATGTAATTACTGATTAGTTGTTTTCTCATTCTATCCATTTGATTTAATACGTCAATATTACAAGGTTTCATGGAAGTCAACTTGGAGCAGTCAAGTTCTTCCACATAAGCTTGACCTGCAGCGAACAATTGGGAACCAAGATAAATAACAAAATGATGTAGAGTAGTTCCCTGCATTTTATGCATAGTTGAAGCCCAAGATAAGACAATCGAGAGCATACTTATGTCAGCTGTGCCGTGATTTACCAAAGTCTACGCGAACCGATGGTATCGCTATCGCTATCCCTGAGCAACGTCAACGTTAGACCTCAACATGACTTTAACACGAACAAAAATCAATTAATTGATCTTTGCTGTTATTTTGAACATTTGTGTATTTTTTGTTTCTTAAAATGTACAAGAACGGCTGCATTTTGTTGTTAACAAAGGATTATTAGCCACCAACCATTATCGTCTCGAACACATTATCGCGAGAAACTAAAAACTCAATAGTAATATTTAAATTCTCCAGATGCTCACTAACATTCACTATTCCACAGTTGTATATAGATCTAGGCAACATATGTGGCAGTTTTTCAGTTACCTCGAAGAAATCTTGGGCAAAAAGTACTGCGTCGCCACGAAATCTATCCATGTCCAAATAAGTCGTAAAATTTTACAAATTTTAAGAATGGTGTTATTCCAGAAAGAAGGCGCTTGTCAGTTTGCGACAATCGTAGAATAACGTCAGGCATAAGCTCATCTCTCCATGCAAATATTACACACTATATCGCAAAATGTATTTATCCCGTTATGAAAATACTCAACGCTACCACTTTGCATATTCGTCTGATTAGTCTTTTTCTGCCGTCCATTCTTTGCAGTTACGATGCGTTCCTCTGCCGTTTGTTGCTTGCCTGAGCATTCTGTTCCTTTCGATTCTTATAATTCATTTATTCTTCTCTCTTGTGTACGTATTTTAAGGTTTTCTTCCTGAGAGCACGTTGTTCAGGTGATGCATTTTCCCTTTACTCTTGTATAGGTATTCTACCGATTTCTTGCCTATTAGTGCATTGGTCTAACGATTCGTTTTCTCTGTGTTTAGCTACTACTAAACTATTTTTTCCAAGCGTTGTCGCTTGTGGATATCGCTTTCATTAACAATCTTCTCGTGTCGCTTCAATTTCATATTCTATAAACATCTCTTTCTTTATATAGTAGTTTATTTTTTATTCATGTCGTTCCCACGAGTATAGGACAAAAAAGGTCCATCCCCCAGAGGTCCATTGTAGGCGGATGAGGGCTTTTGTAAACGGGGTTCGCCCTGGTATCCTGAGGCGCAACTATTATTTTATTAGATGAAAAAGCAGTATAGACGGCAAATTGCCGATAGAACTGCATCATAGAATACTATTTGAGTAAGAAAAATTAGCTGAATTATATGGGCATAGTAGTAACCTATCGACCATAAAAATTCTTAAAAGATTTTATGGATGTAGCATTCACTATTTCGGAGGGCAGCCATTCCATGAACGTCGGTTGGATATGAAGAATTGTCGACAAAACTGATAAAATCTTTCCTGACACAATTTTAAATTATGACCTCAAAGTCGGCTGTTCGGATTAATTGTGAATACACTTAAGTTCACCGAATAAAAACCATGAAGAATCTTATAAGTTTCAATAAGATCACCACGTAATCGCCTGTCTGTAAGGGAAGTAATGCCCAACTTCTCTAGACGATTATGAAGGGCAAGGCACAGTTTTGTGATTTTACGTTGAGTCTGTTCAAGTAGATGAATATCTTTAGGAAATTATGGATTCCATACGGGAACTGCAAATTCAACTGATGGACGTATGTAGTTTTTGTATATTTTATTTAGCAAAGTAGGAGACATATTTTTAAAAACCCAAGAAATTACGTATGCCATAGAGGTGGTTTTGTTGCTTTGGAAATATGAGCAGACCATTTCAAATCGTTAGAAACAATTAATCCAAGGTCTCTTTGGGTAAAAACAGGGACTATTCTAGTGTCATTAATAAAGTAATGATTATTTGGGTTGTTGTAACCAATGTGCAATACCTAACACTTGTCGGAGTTCAAGTGAAGACACCAAACACAGCACCACTGTCTAACTTAGCTATATCACTACTTAGCTGGTTATTAGTGGCTAATGGAGTCCCGAAAAAATTGGTGTCGTCCGCATGCAGCACTGCATCTGAACCAAACAGCAAAGCCAGGTCAGCGACAAACACATTAAACAGCAAAGGCCCGAGAACTGAACCATGAGGAACCCCACTTATTACTTCGTATGATTCGGACAGGTCTCTATGCACCCGAGCGCGAGCCGACCGACACTTTAAAAAGTCTTTAATCCACTCCAACAGTTTTCCCCGAACACCATATTGTTCAAGTTTATACAATAACCCGCTATGAGGGACTCTTCTAAAGTCTAGATAAATCACATCAACTGGCTCAGAATTGTCAACAGCTTTGGTGTACGCATTAACATAGTATAGCATGTTGGTAATTATTGAACGTTTTGGTAAAAAAACGTGTTGTCTCTCACTTAAAATCCCATTAGTAACGAAATAATCAGTTAAATCCCGAACAACTCTAAACATTTGCATGGACGGCAAGTTAAACTAAGGTGACGATAGTTACTGGCTACTAACTTGTCACCCTTTTTAAAGACTGGGACAACTATTGAGTTTTTCCAATCAGACGGAACACAAGACAATCCAAACGAATTTCTCTAATAACGGCAAGAACTTTTTCTTTGGTAATTTCGATGGTGTCAATTGTTGATTCGATAGCAGGAAGATCAGAGCTGTTGGCTAGGCTGATTTGAGGCTCATGACAAAAAGAATTGGAAAATTCTGCAGCAAATAAATCTGCCACTTTCTTGGGATCGTTGATCAGTTCGCTTGCTGAATTTTTTAGTGTCGTAGTATAAATTCTGCTAGTTAGGTAACGTTTCATGTATTTAAAGAAGTTTTTATTACTTTTGCTGTCAAACTCATTTGTTTTCAAAAGTAGATTTACTATATCTGATCAGAGCCGCTACAGTGTTTGAGCAGGACTTGTACAAATTATAGTCGATTTCTGATCCCCTAATTCGATATTTATACCATAACTTCCTTTTCACATTGATCTCATGGCGAATGTTGTTGTTCATCCACAGTTGAGAAGATACATTGGGTACTAACAAATCTGAAGTTGCAATTATGTTAGATACAAACATAGTCCAAATTTCGTTGGTGTCGGAAGTGCTCCAATGTAAACTTTTCAAATGTTCATTAAGTGATGTGTAATTGTTATAAATGGTTTCCTACTAAGCTGTGTTCTAAGATTCAACTGAAAATTGGTTATGATGGCAATGTGATCACTTGCTCCTATAGGTGGATAGTCACCAACTGAAAATATGAGATTATGATCTGTAGAGAAAATTAGATCTAGTAGCGAGGGAGTGTTGTTGACTCGCTCGGTAACAAATTGCTTTAAGTTGGAGTTCAAATACATATTCATAAAAAATGTTGCTTGAGAGTTGTTGTCTAGCGGAGTAGGAGTTATCCACCTAAGTTCAGGGAAGTTAAAATCACCAAATACTGAGAGATTATTCAGTGTGGTACTGGCTACAGAGAGAGTGTTACAAAGATGGATATCTTGTTCACGAATAGAGCTGGGAGGTCTATAAATGCATGCAAAGTTCAGTGTAACGTCAGCAATTTTAACAGCGACCCAAACCGATTCAAAAGAAGGAATATCAATTTTGCCCAACATAATGGAAGTTGATTGCAAGCCACCTATGTATATGCAAACACCACCACCTCGCGAATGATCTCTATCTTCTAAACACTATGTATTGAGGAATATTAATTACCCTATCAGTTATTTCAATCTTTACGCACGTTTCACTTATAAGAATTATATCAGGTTTATGAACATTCACTGATAGCAGAAGTTCTTAAAATTTAGAGTTAAGAGAAGCGATATTTGTGTACTAGGATTTAATTTCTAACAGGGGTGCGGTATTACTTATTCGTTTTTTGTTTTGATCTTCAAAAACAAATGTTCTGAGTTCAGTCTTGAGATGTTAAACCGCAAATGTTGGTACTTATTACAAAATTGATATGTTCTCTTTTGTAAGATGGATAGTCTTTACTAAACACTGAATGATTAATGTCTATCCTGAAATCTTTATTACATCACGAGGATATTTACAGTTCACACACATCTTTGTATTAGAGTGATATTCAGTATGCCTATGGTCACTCCCACATTCATCTTTTAGTTTTCTGCATTGCGGGTGGAATTTTTCCGCACAGATTTTACACGAAATTAACTTTACATTAACGATAAAGTTATCACCACAGCTCGCACACTCAGGCGCGCTCTCCATTTTAATCTTAACCGTTCGGACGACGGCAGATGTGTCATGACATGTTAATAGTCCCTCATACCATTCTGCCCACGGCACGTTCTGACCTTGGCATTGGGTTAATTACCGAGATCCTATAGTCATCTTCCATCACGATCATCAGACCCTTGTTACTACCTATCACCAAAGTAGTCGTCAAGACGGATCAAATGAGTCCAAACTCGAATTCCTATGGCCATGTTCCGGTTCGATTATCAGATCAGCTCCACGTCATAACAATTTTGCATTGTCAACCGGTTTACATATGCATGCAAAATTTCAGCTCATTCAGTAACCGGGAAGTGGATCAAATTTAACTTGCAAAATTTGATTACAGACAAACATCGAGACAGGTGAAACTTAATAAAAGCATGTAAAAACAAAGAAAACTTCGACTCATATATATATATATATATATATATTAGATGGTTTCCTGGAATTCATCCGCGTAGTTGATGACTGATCCCTGCCGGGATCGATGGTAAAATGACGACTATTCGGCAGAGTCACATCTGCCCTCTTTAGGTCGGTTCGCATAATTCTCGTAGGAACTAGACTAACTGGGTATTTCTTGAGGAGAAATACCCAGTTAGTCTAGTTCCTTGACAAAGACATTAGTCGAAACGCGTCGGACAGTTTTCAAAAAACGTATTTTGTGGAAATTGCAATTGTAGTATCAGTTAATTATTATAATGAATTTCCAACAAGTATCGGCCGAATCAATTCAGAATTAATAATGCCAACCTGAGACTCAACCAGAAGAACTGTTCGTTGTTCCAAAAAGATGTAGAGTTTTTGGGCCACGTCGTTTCCGAGTCAGGAATCCACACCAACGAGGACAAGATAGAAGCCCTCCGTGATTGGCTAGTCCCAAGAGACAAGCATGAACTCCGAAGCTTCTTGGGCCTCTGTTCCTACGACAGGCGATTTGTTGAGGAATTTGCCACCATTGCCGCGCCTCTACATCGGCAGACCACTGAGAAAGAGACCTTCCGTTGGAATCATGATTGTGAAACATCATTCAGGTGACTGAAGGCAGCACTATGTTCCAGCCCAATCCTAGCCTTTCCTACACAGTCCGGCAAGTTCATCTTAGACACCGACGCCAGCAACACAGGTTTGGAAGCCGTGCTATTCCAGGTGCAAGATGGTGAAGAGAGGGTGATCGAGTACTACAGCCGTGGATTCTCGAAACCGGAAAGAAATTATTGCGTCACAAGAAAATAACTTCTGGCAATAGTAAGGGCTGTAGACCATTTCCACAAATACCTTTATGGTCATCATTTATTAATCCGGACAGATGATGCCGCCCTCAAATGGCTGCAGGACATGAACCCACCGGAAGGACAACTGGCCAGGTGGATGGAGAAACTACAGCTATGCCGGCCGTTTGCACAATAATGCCGATGCCCTATCCAGAAGACCCTGTAGAGCAGAATGCGGACATCCAAGTGCAGACCAATGAAGACTGGACAACGGAACAGTGCATCCAGGACCAAATCGCTGATCCAGACATCGAACTAATCTTGTCACTCAAAACGGATGGGCATCCAGGCCACGATGGGACGAGGTAGCTAGATACTCCGGCGTGCTAAAATCGTTATGGGCTCAATGGGACTCTCTAAAGAGTAGACATGGAATGCTCAAGCGAGTTTGGGAAAGCGCTGACCAACTGGGTGTTCCGAAGAAAAAGGTACCAGCCATCCTAACCGAAGTCAGAGCTTGGTGCCTCAAACATGATGGGATTATTGTGGGCGTCCCGGATGTCGCCGGGCCACCTGGGCATGAATAAAACCCTAGACAAAGTGACGGTCGAACAACTATACCAGCGTCCCGTGGAACTACTGACCGGGGGCGTAACTTCGGTGAATTACTGGGGATCAGGAAAACGAACAACACTATTAAACCTACAGTCAGACGGAATGGTGGAAAGTCAGACCTTGGAACAACACCTTCCAAGGTGCCTCAGCGTGAATGAACATATTCCCTTATTCCTGTCATCGCTCTGCCCATAATAGTGTGACCCCAGCCAGGGCATGCTGGCAATACAGTCGCCCGAACGCAAGGGCCACCAGTGACCGAAGACGACCTCGGCCAATTCAGTCGGGTTCCAGGAGAGGGACAAGTCTGGCTGTACAACCCCCAACGGCAGAATGCAGCAGTACATTGTGGGCGTCCCATTTGAGAGATGTTTCTGAATTGTTATACCAAAGCCGACCCGTTTCATTTCAGTGTCGCCTATGATAAAAAATGTTCTGAAATTCGGCGGCTGTGAAGTTTGACAAATTATACGAGAATTTTCGAGTCTAAAAAGGAAGCAGCCCACGAGAGTTAGTTAGGGAACTTATATGTAATGTTATTGTGATTTGAAAGCTGTTCTGTACAATTTGATGTAAATAATAGTTCTAGAAAAGTGAAAGTGAATATTAGTATTATAATTTTAAATTGAACCCACGCACTATATCAATATATTGTTGCGAAATTTGATAATGGATTGTATAGAGGATTCGATGCGGATTTTTCAGCAGTAGTTAGTGTGGCGAAGAGCTTATGTTTTATTATATTTGTGATATTCGAATCAGCTGTTGTGTATATTTGATGTAAATAAAAAATATAGAAAGTGAGAGTGAAAATGGCGATCCAGACATCGAACCATCTTGTCACCACGAGAGGCACCCACGCCCGATGGGACGAGGTAGCTAGATACTCGGACGTGTGAAACGTTATGGGCCCAATGGGACTCTCTAAGAGTAGAGAATGGAATTCTCAACGAGTTTGGGAAAGCACTATGGCCGAGAAACAGTCGCACTGGTAGTCCTAAGAAAAAGGTACCAGGCGTCCCGATGGAATAAAACCCTAACTGCATTCTGACCAGGGCTTGGTGTCGGACACCTATGGCGTAACTTGGACCAAGGGCGAATCGTACAATGTGGGCGTCCCATTTGTGCCATCGATGTTGCCGGTCCGTTTCCCGAGTCAGAGAGGGGGAACAAGTACCAAGTCTGCACAATGTTGGGGATCAGGAAGCTAACTTTTTTGGCAACATTCAGACCAGGGGCGTAACACTATTAAACCAATGTTGGGGATCAGGAAGACGAGAACAACACATTGCACAATCACACACATCAGACGGAATGGTGGAAAGATTCAACAGTACCTTGGAACAACACCTATCCAAGGTCGTCAGCAATAACCAGCGTGATTGGGATGAACATATTCCCTTATTCCTGTTGACATATCGCTCTGCCGTACATAATATACCGGCCTGACTCTAGCCAGGGTCCTATTCGGAAAAGACAGATTACCTTGCGATTTGGCTCCCCCGAAGACCCCAGCATCACGATTATGCCAACCAGCTCCTACATAACATGCTGGCAATACACGAATTCGCCCGCAGATGTTGGCCACCAGTGACCGGATGAAGACGCGATACGACCTCAAGGCCAATTCAGTCGGGTTCCAGGAGAGGGACAAAGTCTGGCTGTACAACCCCCAACGAAGCAAGAGTAAATCCCCAAAGCTTAAACCCGCCTGGGATGGTCCATACGAGGTGGTCAAGAGGCTTAATGACGTCGTCTACCGGATCCGTCGAAACCCCAAGGCTAAGTTGAAAGTGGTCCGTTTAGATCGTCTCGCTTCCTACCTGGACCTGGACGATCAGAATTAAAGGGGAGGCAGTGTTGCGAAATTTACCTAAGCCGGCCCTGGTTTCATTTCAATACGACATCGATTGCTGAAATGACAAAAAAAATAATCTCGAAATAGCTCGGCAACTGTAGAATTGATAATGGATTGTACTAGAGGATTCGATGCGAATTTTAAAAGGAGCGGCCCATCATCGCAGGAGTTAGTTAGTGCGGCGATATTAGAATCAGCTGTTGTGATATTTGATGTAAATAAAAGTTTCTAGAAACTTAGAGCGAAAATTAGTTTTTTTAAATTTTAATTGAACCCACGGAGTATATAACAATATATATATATATATATATATGTGTGTGTGTGTGTGTGTGTGTTTGTTCGTATTGTTTCACGGGTGGAGCTATGAGTCGAAGTTTTCTTCCTGTGTACATCCGTTCGTCTGTTGAATTCGGCTCAACTCTTGCTTGATATTTCGCCAGAATCATATTATTATATTATTTGTTCAGCCGAATTCAACAGACGAACGGATGTACACCGAAATAAAACTTCGACCATATATATATATATATATATATATATATATATATATATATATATATATGCTATATAAGTTTATACTGTGAGAATCGCCATATCAACTATGCCTATTCAGCATCTTTAAACTTATATATTGTAAAATTTCTCTTCTACTGCATTCATTATTACTCAGAACTTTTGTCAGTTATATTGTTAATTTTTTCATTTCTATTTTAAAAGTTATTATTGTGTTTATTTAAATGAAAATCTTTTAAAAAAAGTTAATTAATTGAAGTGTGATATAACAAATTGGTGCAGTCAGTAGGATCCGTCAACGTTGCTAGAACACGAGCTTACTTCTAACTGGTAGCGGCGGATTCTATCCCTCAACGGAGCAAAGAACCTGGAAGAAGTCCCAACTGCGATAACTAGGAGAACACGGATCTTCCAATGTTCCTGTTGATGTGAGTAGTAGTGAATCGTCTAACGTATCATTCCGGAATTTGAAGGCGACCAGATCTCCTTGCCCACCTTCATACACGCATGTAATTGTGCGTACAATATGTCGACAGCAGATCAAAAATATCTGCTCGTCATTCATATTAAAAATAAACTTAGAGGCAAAGCGGCTCAGTTGGTCAATTCGAGAAACCCCGCTTCATATTTAGAAATCAAACAGCTTTTGACACTACATTTCGGAGATTCACGCGATCTGTCTTCTTTGATCCACGATCTCCAACGCCTCAAACAACTTTCTAATGAGTCCCCTCTGACCTTATAATAGGCTTCAGGTTTTGAGTGCGAAAATGCACTCATGCATCCAAAAATGCTCTGGGCTAACCAATGAACAAAAAGACGCTCAGGTAACCCTTGTAGATACGATGGTTCTGAATACACTTCTTACAGGATTAGAACCACGTCAAGGCCAAATAATTCGTGCCAGCAATCCCAAAGACCTTCTGGAGGCACACTCTCGAATCAGACGAGAACTTCAGTTGTCATATTTTGAAGAGCAAAAAATTCACAAATCTGCTCCTAAACCCACATTTCAGGTCCGAAAACCCATTCAGGTCCACCATTTCGACCGACAAATTTCCATAGACCCCCGTTTAAACCAAATCAATTCTAACCGTCTGTAATACAGACAAACCCACACTATCGTCCAGAAAGGACACATCGCTTCAACGAACACCTAAATACTGATTATCACGAATATTCAGAAAACGACTACGGCTATAGTTCTGACAATAGCCCATACATTTATGAAGATTTCAGTCAAAATCATGTTGAATATGACACAGACCAAACTTTAGAAGATAACTCCGTAACACCTTTGAATAGTTACGAATACCAGGATTTTCTAGCTCTCCCGAGCCTAGATCACCCCCCCCCCCCGATTCAACAACTATTTCCAAAGTCCAAACCCAAATCTAGAATTTGAATCTGGCAGATTTCAACCCAAATGCGAATTTCCCGGAACAAGCATTTCTCTAAGTCCTCTTCTAACTGTCAACTCCAAAAATTTATATTACATTCACGACGCGTCCGAAAAATTTCAAACTATTCATTGATACCGGAGCTGGTATCTCCATTTTTAAAGAAAATACCGTAAAAAATTTCCGTCAAAGATTTCCCGAAAAAGTGACAATCCAAGGTATTACTCACGAGAAAATCCCTATTTCTGAATCAACTCTTATTCCATTTGCCATAGGTAACCCTCATAAGGTTTTTATCTACAATCTAGATATTGAGTTTGATGGAATATTAGGTCTTGATTTTCTTGAGCATTACGGATGTATTGTTGACTTAAAATCAAAACAGTTAATAACGAACTTCAACACTATTCCTCTACATAAAGTCCCGATCACGATCAACCTAAAACACAACCGACAGACATTCCGAATACTAAAATAGCAAATTGTACTCATAACAATCAAATAACTATTCCAGCAAGAACCGAACAAATTTTCAAACTCAAGTGCGACCTTTTTAATTCTGACGCAATTTTACCGACACAAGTAATTGACAAAGTACGACTTCCCAACGCAGTTATATGCGTTAATTCAAAGGGAGAATTTCTGACCTCAATAATAAGCGCGAACGCGATGCCTAAAACTGTTAATTTTTCCGATCTTCACTTAGAACCCCTTGACCATTCACACCCTCTCCTAAATTTAAATACACAAGAATACACAGACTCTCTAAACTTGGACAGAAACTTAACTATCAGGGAACAAATTCGTACAGAACACCTTAATGACGAAGAGCGAGAACTTATTACGAACCTCTGTTTAGAATTCGAAGATATTTTCTATCTCGAAGGCGATGCTTTGTCCTTTACCAACGCAGTAAAACATTCAATTGATACCAATAATGCCAAGCCCGTTTTCACGAAATCTTCCAGATATCCTCAAGTCCATGAAGAGGAAGTGAAAACTCAAATTGCCAAAATGCTTAACCAAGGCATAATGAGGCACTCCTCTTCCCCTTGGTCCTCCCCCGTATGATCGTCCCTAAGAAACTCGATGCTTCTGGTAAGCAAAAGTGGCGAGTTGTTATCGACTATAGGAAGTTAAACGAACTAACTGTAGACGATAAATATCCTCTGCCCAACATTTCTGATCTCCTCGATCAACTTGGTAAGTGTCAATACTTTTCGACACTGGATCTCGCTTCCGGGTTCCACCAGTTGGAAATCCTTGAGAAAGACATTCCCAAGACCGGTTTCTCTGTTGACAATGGCCATTACTAATCAGTTCGTATGCCATTTGGTCTGAAAAATGTACCTTCTACCTTTCAGAGGGTCATGGACAACATTCTTTTGGGCATCCATAATGAAAGTTGCCTTGTTTACATGGATGACATTATCGTTTATTCACCAACCGTCCATGAGCATATGTCCCGTTTGACAGAAGTCTTTAAGCGTCTTAGACAGTCAAACTGGAAAATTCAACCTGACAAGTGTGAGTTTCTCCGTAAGGAAGTTGCTTACCTAGGTCATCTTATCACCCAAGAAGGAGTGAAACCAAACCCTTTAAAAGTTGAATGCATCCAGAATTTTCCTCAGCCCCAAGCTCCTAAAGATGTTAAATCTTTTCTTGGTCTCGCTGGATATTACCGACGTTTTATCCCCAACTTTGCTAAAATCTCAAAGCCTCTCACGAAACTCCTGCAAAAAGACGTCAAATTCATCTTCTTCGCAGATTGCAAGTCTTCCTTCAACGAACTGAAGCAAGCTCTTGTATCTGACCCTATCTTGATATACCCAAATTTCGAAGCACTATTCCTGCTCACTACTGATGCTAGTACTTTCGCAATTGGAGCGGTTCAATCACAAGGCCCCGTAGGAAAAGATCGTCCTATAGCATATGCTTTCTGTACACTCTGCGCAGCATAAACTCGTTATTCCACTATCGAACGGGAACTAGCTAGCCATTGTTTGGGCGGTCAAGCACTACAGACCTTATCTTTTTGGGAGAAAGTTTACACTTCTGTGTGACCACCGGCCGCTTACTTGGCTCTTTTCCATCAAAGATCCTGGCAGTCGTCTAGCCAGATGGCGCCTTAAGCTAGAAGAGTATAATTATAAGATAGAATACAAACCTGGCAAGGTAAATCAGAACGCTGACGCTCTTTCCCGAATTAAAATCAACCACTTTAAACAATGCACTGACTTTATTTCCAAAATCATCATCTTTGCAAATAACGAAAGCGACCCAGAACAACCAGAATCCGATAATGATCAAGAACCCGATGAACATGACGAAAGAATGACAACAGAGTTTAATCGATTTGTTCAACTATATAAAACCGAGTCGATAATCGATTACTCAAAAATAGAAATTTCTAACGCCCAACTCCTAGACAAATCTCACAAACGAATAATCACTTTTTTCTGGTAAAATAAACTCAATGACTGGCATGACAAAATCATCGAAGACATTTTCGAAGAAGACCCAAATTTCACTACCGACACACTAAACATTCTAGCCAGCAAATCTGTCCGGCATAGGAAGTATTTCATTGTCCCTTTACCCTTTGATCCTGGAACAGTTGTCTCACATCTTTTTAACATCCTCTATAACAACCAAGATCAGTTCGACGAATCCGAAACTTTTTGTATTGAAAACAACGTAGAACTACCGATTCTTGAAACACTATCGTTTTGTACTTGCAGACAAAGACGTAAAACTTAAAATTTGTCAAAATATCGTGACAACCCCTTCACAAGACGAGATTCCCATTATATTGCAGCAGTACCACACAAGTAATTGACAAAGTACGACTTCCCAACGCAGTTATATGCGTTAATTCAAAGGGAGAATTTCCGACCTCAATAATAAACGCGAACGCGATGCCTAAAACTGTTAATTTTTCCGATATTCACTTAGAACCCCTTGACCATTCACACCCTCTCCTAAATTTAAATACACAAGAATACACAGACTCTCTAAACTTGGACAGAAACTTAACTATTACGGAACAAATTCGTACAGAACACCTTAATGACGAAGAGCGAGAACTTATTACGAACCTCTGTTTAGAATTCGAAGATATTTTCTATCTCGAAGGCGATGCTTTGTCCTTTACCAACGCAGTAAAACATTCAATTGATACCAATAATGCCAAGCCCGTTTACACGAAATCTTCCAGATATCCTCAAGTCCATGAAGAGGAAGTGAAAACTCAAATTGCCAAAATGCTTGACCAAGGCATAATGAGGCACTCCTCTTCCCCTTGGTCCTCCCCCGTATGATCGTCCCTAAGAAACTCGATGCTTCTGGTAAGCAAAAGTGGCGAGTTGTTATCGACTATAGGAAGTTAAACGAACTAACTGTAGACGATAAATATCCACCAGTTGGAAATCCTTGAGAAAGACATTCCCAAGACCGGTTTCTCTGTTGACAATGGCCATTACTAATCAGTTCGTATGCCATTTGGTCTGAAAAATGTACCTTCTACCTTTCAGAGGGTCATGGATGACATTATCGTTTATTCACCAACCGTCCATGAGCATATGTCCCGTTTGACAGAAGTCTTTAAGCGTCTTAGACAGTCAAACTGGAAAATTCAACCTGACAAGTGTGAGTTTTCCGTAAGGAAGTTGCTTACCTAGGTCATCTTATCACCCAAGAAGGAGTGAAACCAAACCCTTTAAAAGTTGAATGCATCCAGAATTTTCCTCAGCCCCAAGCTCCTAAAGATGTTAAATCTTTTCTTGGTCTCGCCGGATATTACCGACGTTTTATCCCCAACTTTGCTAAAATCTCAAAGCCTCTCACGAAACTCCTGCAAAAAGACGTCAAATTCATCTTCGACGCAGATTGCAAGTCTTCCTTCAACGAACTGAAGCAAGCTCTTGTATCTGACCCTATCTTGATATACCCAAATTTCGAAGCACTATTCCTGCTCACTACTGATGCTAGTACTTTCGCAATTGGAGCGGTTCAATCACAAGGCCCCGTAGGAAAAGATCGTCCTATAGCATATGCTTTCTGTACACTCTGCGCAGCATAAACTCGTTATTCCACTATCGAACGGGAACTAGCTAGCCATTGTTTGGGCGGTCAAGCACTACAGACCTTATGTTTTTGGGAGAAAGTTTACACTTCTGTGTGACCACCGGCCGCTTACTTGGCTCTTTTCCATCAAAGATCCTGGCAGTCGTCTAGCCAGATGGCGCCTTAAGCTAGAAGAGTATAATTATAAGATAGAATACAAACCTGACAAGGTAAATCAGAACGCTGACGCTCTTTCCCGAATTAAAATCAACCACTTTAAACAATGCACTGACTTTATTTCCAAAATCATCATCTTTGCAAATAACGAAAGCGACCCAGAACAACCAGAATCCGATAATGATCAAGAACCCGATGAACATGACGAATGAATGACAACAGAGTTTAATCGATTTGTTCAACTACATAAAACCGAGTCGATAATCGATTACTCAAAAATAGAAATTTCCAACGCCCAACTCCTAGACAAATCTCACAAACGAATAATCACTTTTTTCTGGTAAAATAAACTCAATGACTGGTATGACAAAATCATCGAAGACATTTTCGAAGAAGACCCAAATTTCACTACCGACACACTAAACATTCTAGCCAGCAAATCTGTCCGGCATAGGAAGTATTTCATTGTCCCTTTACCCTTTGATCCTGGAACAGTTGTCTCACATCTTTTTAATATCCTCTATAACAACCAAGATCAGTTCGACGAATCCGAAACTTTTTGTATTGAAAACAACGTAGAACTACCGATTCTTCAAACACTATCGTTTTGTACTTGCAGACAAAGACGTAAAACTTAAACTTTGTCAAAATATCGTGACAACCCCTTCACAAGACGAGATTCCCATTATATTGCAGAAGTACCACTGCGGCAAAAAATAACCTTCATCGTGGAATTAACGAGACCATCCGACGCATTAAAAAAAAGTATAATTGGACTGGACTAATCAAAAGTGTAGAGCAATTTATCAAGTCCTGCGAAACTTGCCAAAGGAATTTTCTGTAGAAAAAACTTAAGTGCTCCTTTTGTCGTACGAACTCATCTTTGGGCACACTTCTAGTAGACCCCCCGAAACAATATACCATCCGGAAAAACTCATTTCCCAATATGTTAGGGACCTTAACAACAGAATGAACTACTAGTATAGACTTGCCCGCACAAAAAGCGACCAACAAAAACAAAAATCTAAAGTTAGATTTGGCAAATATGTTTCGACTAACCAACCAGAATACAAAGTAGGCGACAAAGTTTACGTGAAAGAGTCTCAGATTAAAAGCAAATCCGAAAACAAATTCAATGGACCTTTTGAAATCACCGCGATAGGAAAAAACTCTGCCACCGTTATAAACTTACAGACTAACCAAATCAGTAAAATTAACTTTGACAGACTAAAACCATATTTTTAATGAATCCCTTCTTTTCAGATTCTGTGGACTGTTTTCAGTCGTGAACCTCCAATAATACTCTCTTACACCCTTAACAATGCAATAGGACTTTTCTTCCATGAAGAAGGCACACTTAAAATTTCAAACGACAGATGGACACTTCTTGTCTTCAAAGACCTCAGCCCTTCCAGAGGTGCTATTTCAAATAACGACGCCATACTAAACCGAATTTTAGAGACAATTAACGAAAACACAACTAATACAAAATCATTTAAACCAAAAATAAAATAATAAAACACATGTTAGCCTCTTGAAACAAATTTCTAAATCCGTTAACTCTAAATATACATCTTCGCTGACACTCAAACTTACCCTACTAACAGAAGAAAACGCGGACTTATTAACGGACTGGGATCAGTTTGGAAAGCTATTTCAGGAAACTTAGACGCAACAGATGGTGAATACATAAATGACTGTATAACTAAAATTACTAAAGACCAATACCAAATTCAGGACTTAGTGAAGAAACAAATATCTGTAAGAACCTCAATCATTACGAGCCTCAACAACACTTTACAAAAATTTCAATCCGAGGAGAAACTATTCTCGAATAACATTGAAAAAATAAGGCAGTCAATTTTATACATTTCAAATGATCTTGATTTTTATGAATTTCAAATCAATATCTTGGATCTGTGTGAAAGCCTAATGAAGACTAACATATTTATCGAAAACACTCGCGATGATGTTTTAACTGCAGTCTCTTTCGCCCGCTTAAACATTTTACATAGTTCGATCATAACTCCAGTAGATTTGGTCGATTCCCTTCAAAAGATTTCTCAGTCACTACATGAAAATAATTTACCACTTCCTATTTACAGTTCAAATGTTGCTCAGTACATTGATTTATAGAATTGGAAGCTTTTCAAATCAACACCAAAATCATTTTTGTACTCAAAATTCCTTTAGTTGATCCTGAGATTTACACCCTTTACCACCTTTATCCGATCCCAATTTTGGATGATCGAACAGGGTTTCATCATATACTTTCAATAAAGACAAAATTTATCGCGAGAGATGACGACTCATTATTATATACATCCTTCGAAGACCTGGGTGACTGCAAGCCTTTAACTAAACATCATAAGATTTGTTCCAAAGCCATATCACATCCAATAGACAAAGATGCCATCTGCGAAGGTCAGCTTCTCAGACAGCCAGCCACACTTCCAGCAACCTGCAAAAGTTTGATATTATATGCAGCAGACTATAATATCCAAGAAATTGACGTAAACATTTGGTTGATCTCGATTTCAAGACCACTGGCCATCACCATCAAATGCAAAGGGCAAGATGTCGTGACACAAACCATATCGACAAACTCAGTGCTGCAAATCCAACCCGACTGCAATGCCTTTATCGACAACACAAGGGTCCATGCTACAAGAACTTCTAAAAATGTCCAAAACATCACATACAGAAACCACCCAGTGGACATTCCTTTCAACTGCTGCAACGGCATGCCAGCCGCCAATGAGATGCCAAACCTGACACCCCTACAGCTACAAGAATTAGATGTACAAGACCTATATGTTGCCAACCATAAGCTCTCCCAATATTCTAAGGAACTGGAAAAGCTGATGGAACAACCACCGTTAGAAAAGCATACATCCTGGCTCACAATCACAACGACCACCTTAGCAGTACTTGTGATTATACTCCTCACAATGAAGTCAATCCAGAAGAGGTTCAAGAATACCACTACAGTAAGCTCCGCTGTCCAGCACACGCCACCGACAGCACCATCAAGCCCTAAGCCCAAAGGAAAGCTACACAGCCTCCTGAATTCAACCGACGATACAGAACTCCAGAACTTGACGTAAAAGTTAATGCTGTACCATCTACTTTTTTATATGGATGTGAGTTGTTATATAAGTTTATACTATGAACTTAGCACGAACTTATATCGCAACGACAATTCAATATTTCAGCTGACACAGCGACACGTTTTCGCGGGCACTAAATGTTTTAGGTGGTTTCCGGGAATTCATCCGCGTAATTGCTAACTGATCCCGGCACCTAAAACATATATATATGTATATATATATATATATATATATATATATATATATATATATAAATTAAAAAAAATGATTTAATTAATACACAAAACAATAGTTGAAAAATACAAGATATAAAAGTTACTTGGATGAAATGAACTATCTTAATGACTGCCGTGGGATGGCAAGTCTCGCATTTATAACATTTACTTTGCTGAATTGCATTCCCACGGTTTCAACGAATTCAGCGGATCCGAAGGAAGCTGTCAGCGAAATACGATACTTGACAACGTACACGTGCATAATATTCTCATCAACACACACACACACACACACACACACACACACATATATATATATATATATATATATATATATATATATATATATATATATATATTGTGGAACAGCCAAATTGATAAAATTCGTTAACGAATAAAGGAGGGCTTGTAGTGAAAAACGCTTGGACACGTAGATTTGTATTTTTAAATGCCCATTTTTTAACAAATAAAAATATATAAGCTGTATCATGTGACAGTGGCCAGTACCAACTTTCTTATTTTAAATGCAAGCCATTTATATTATTTATTTTTTGGATTTTCCAGAAAATTCTAGACATAGTAAACAAAAACTATTCCTGCGTTACTTTTTAGTGATATGAAAAACAAAACAGTTTTATTTATTTTCGTCAAAACTCATAGCCTTAACATCTTGTTGTGTACCTGCATGACAGTGGTGATCAGTGTCAGAGGTATTGTCGTTTGAATTTCGTTAACTGTACGTAATAATATCAGGAAAATGGGTCATTTAACAGAAATGCACAAAATAACTATTCTACAAATGATTGGTTATGGAGATAACACAAGGACACAAATTTGCCGCCTGTATCCCAAGGAACAATTAGCAAAGTAGAAAAGCAGTTTCGCGAGCTTGGTCATTGGTCAAGACAGATAAAAAAATTAGCTGCCAATGTGTACGTGATAATACGAAATTGGAGATTATGATTGAGTTTCAAGAAAACCCACATAATTCTGGACGAGAAGCAGCTCCACCGTTCAACGTTAGCCACACATCAATTTTTCGAGTATTAAAGGAAAGTAAAATGCATCCCTTTAAAATGATGCCGACACAGAGAATTCTCACTGGATGACAAAGAAACATACACAATATCCTGAAAAAAGTTAATGTTTGGACAGGAATTCTTGGAAATCATATCCTAGGTCCCTTTTTCATTGATGGCAACTTGAATGGAGATAAATATTTAGAACTGCTCCAAAATAAAGTTGTGCCAACTTTGACAAACTTATATCTTGATCCAGTAAACCCACAGGTTCCTGCTAATACAATATGGTCTCAGCAAGATGGAGCACCGCCCCATTGCGAAATCAATGGCCGTTAATACCTGAACCAAATTTTTCCTAATCGGTGTATTGGGAGGCACGGATCAATAGAATGACCAGCACGATCTCCTAATTTGACGCCATTGGACTACTTTTTGTGGGGATATGTCAAAAATTCTGTATACAAAACTAAACCCCACAATTTAAATGAGCTCAGAAGACAAATCACGCTTGTGATTAGATCAGTCATGCCTGAGATGTTGAGTAACGTTAGAAGACATTTCTATACCAGTTTAGCATGTTGACAAAACGTTCGCGGCGAGCATTTTGAACATTTCCTACATCGACATTAATGGTTATTTGTTTTTTTATGTTATTAAGAAATAATCAGTATTACTTATTAGGTTTTTAGTGTAACGTAGCGAATTTGTGAAATAAAATAATTTTCGTTTTTTAATGTTAATTTTTGTAATAAGTCTGAAAACACTTAATCTTGGCTACTCTCTTCGAGGTGTCATTCCTTTGTACGCAAGACAATATATAAAATATATATTGTTTCTGGTTAGGGAACCTTCATCAATTGCGCTTCCCACAATTGAATGTACTCTCGAACACTTCTTTATGTATTTGAATACTTTCGTTAAATTTGAAGACGCGAGATGTAAGACCGACATCTAGGATTTTCGAGAGAAATAGCACACAGAGGTTCCGAATCTGGAGCCGTTCCGTGTAATTGCCTACAAAGGAATGACACCTCGAAGAGAGTATTCAATATCTCAGACAGGTGAAGTAACCTGAAAATTTTATCGTGATATTCTGTCCTAGGAGTTAAGGGAGAACAGCAATTACACGGAACGGCTCCAGATTCGGAACCTCTATGTGCTATTTCTCTCGAAAATCCTAGATGTCAGTCTTACATCTCGCGTCTTCAAACACTTAATATTGTCGAAACAGTTGAAGGTAGGTGTGGAGCATTGTACATGACTTATGTCTAGAATTTTATGGAAAATCAAAAACATAAATAATATTCAGGGGCTTGCATTTAAATAGGAAAGTTTGTATTGGCCACTGTCACATGACACACCCTATATATTTTTTTTGTTAAAAAATGCGCATTTAAAAATACAGATCGACGTGTCTAAGCATTTATATATATATATATATATATATATATATATATATATATATACGGTTTAAACGGTTTGAATGCAAACATTTTGAGGATCAATACTTCAGGTCAAAACAAATAACATTTTCAGAAATATAGTTTTGCCCAAAAAAATAAAAAAATTAGAAGTTATGTAGACTTTATTACAGTGAATAATAGACTATTTCCGGCATCAAAATGCTTGTAAAGCTAAATATGTAAATACTCTAGCTTATACACCTTTAATAACTGTATTAACAAAGAAAATTAATATTTAAACTCTAAATATTCTGTTATAATTTGCCGTGCGTTTCTCCGAACAGATGTGGCAACATAGCATATAACATGCCTTACTCAGTACTACCGCTGACCGCTGCCTCGATTGTTTTTTTGCTGCACCGTCTTGTAAGAAATTGAAAGAGATTTTTACGTGATATTCGACGTAGCGTTCGTCATTTGATTTTCATTTTAAAAAATAAATTGTAAAATTAACACAATCAGTTGTGAATTGGAGGTTGAAGCCAACAATCAACTGCCATTCCGTGATGACCTCATAAATAGGAAGGAAGATGGAACCCTTGGCCATATAGTATATAGGAAAGCAACTCACACCAACAGATACCTTCATGCTAATTCTCATCATCACCCAGCCCAACTACAAGCCGTCATCAAGACTTTAGTAACCAGATGACAAAAACTAGCTGACCAGGATAACATCAAACAGGAAATGGACAGTTTAAAAACAGCTCTCAGACAAAACGGATTTACAGACCGAAATATTTAAAGAGCCCTAAAGTCAAAACCGAGACGAACAGACGAGGAACACGAGACACCAATAACCAAGGCCTATTTACCGTATATCAAGGGTACCACGGACAGTATTGCAAGAATTCTACGGAGACACAATATCGATACTATTTTCAATACAGACAGAAAAATAAGCAAGGTGTTGGGGACTCCGAAGACCAGGATCCCTTTAGAACAACAGGGAGTGTACGAGATTCCATGTGCAGACTGTCATAAAACCTATCTGGGGCAAACTAATAGAAGAATTCAAGCTAGACCTGATGAACACCAGAACGCTGTAAGAAAGCTGGAAAAAACATCCATTGCGGAACACGCCACCACGATGTCACACCGAATAGACTGAGAACACCAGAATACTGGCAAATATAGAACACTCGAAATCAAGACTCATAAGAGAGGCAATTGAAATAGCGAAGAGGCCTCACAGTCTAAACGCACGCAATGAAAATCTGAACTTATCGAATTTGTTGGAAAATTATATTAAACACCGTTCCGGTCCGGACCCGTCCTATAACAACTGAAATAATTAGACAAGATGTGTCACAGGTTATAAGAAAGTCTAAACCACCCAAAAGAAACCTATCTGTAGAAGAAAATGAGGCCTTGAAACAACTTCGCCTCAACAAAGACATTGTCATTCTACCTGCTGATAAAGGAAATGCGACTGTAATTCTAGATACAGCGGATTAGTCAAACAAAATTCAAACATTGCTACAAGATCCAGCATATAAACAAATTACTGCTGACCCAACAACTTATCTGGAGAAAACAACCAAGGCCAAAATTCAAGCAAGTAGAATCGACAAAAATCTCCAACTGCAACTCATTCCGCGTGAAAAGTCATCGAGATGTCCGAAATTCTATAGGTTTGACAAAAGTACATAAAGAAGATGCACCTTTGAGGCCAATAGTAAGCTCAATTGGGTCCCCAATACAACACCTAGCCAAATACCTAGCCCAACAACTTCAACAGTTTGCAGAGGGAGCAGACTCATATGTGAAAAATTCGACACATTTCATCGAAATACTTAGAAAAACGGTCTTACCACCAGAGTAGAGTGTCTTCTTGTAAGTTCTGACGTAGTGTCCCTTTTCACCAACATCCCTATCGACGAAGCCTTGGATATCATATTAGAAAAATACTAACCACCTCAACACCTTGTAGACTTAACAAGGCACTGTCTGATGAACACCTATTTTGTTTACGAGAACCAACGATACAAACAAGTGGATGGAGCTCCAATGGGATCGACACTCTCACCATTTATAGCGAACCATTTTATGGAGAACTTTGAGGAGTTGGCACTAAGGACAACAACTCAAACCCAGCTTATGATTGCGATATGTGGATGATACATTTGTGATTTGGTCTCATGGGAGGGAACACCTCAATACTTTTTTAAACCACCTTAATGGCATCCATCACAAAATAAAATTTACCATGGAGGTTGAAGCCAACAGTCAACTGCCATTCCTTGATGTTCTTATAAATAGGAAGGAAGATGGAACCCTTCTCCATACAGTATATAGGAAAGCAACTCACACCTACAGATACCTTCATGCTAATTCTCATCACCACCCAGCCCAACTACAAGCCGTGGTCAAGACTTAAGACTCAAGTCATAACCGAGACAAACAGCCGAGGAGCATGAAACACCAATAACCAAGGCTTATTTACCGTATGTCAAGGGGACCACGGACGTATTGCAAGAATTCTACGGAGACATAATATCGATACTATTTTCAATACAGACAGAAAAATAAGCACGGTGTTGAGGACTCCGAAGACGAGGATTCCTTTATAACAACAGGAAGCGTACGAGATTCCATGTGCAGACTGTCATAAAACCTATGTGGGGCAAACTAATAGAAGGATTCAAGCTAGACGTGATGAACACCAGAACGCTGTAAGAAAGCAAGAAAAAACATGTCACACCGAATAGACTTTGAGAACACCAGAGTACTTTCAAATATAGAACACTCGAAATCAAGACTCGTAAGAGAGGCCATTGAAATAGCGAGGAGGCCTTACAGTTTAAACGCACGCAATGAAATTCAGAACTTATCGAATTGTTGGAAAATTATATTAAACACCGTTCCGGCCCGGACCCGTCCAATAAAAACTCAACCGGAAGTAACAAATCAGCAGGCGGGAGGCGTACCCACTGAGCGCCACGGACCAATCACACTCAGCCGTTCACGTTGCCAACCGATAGGCGCCGAGCCGTGACTATATAACAGCGCGCGCGCTTTTGAAAATCTTAGTATTCGAGTAACTAGAAGCGATAGCAGAAGGCTACGAGAATTATGCGAACCGACTTGAAGAGGGCAGATGTGACTCTACCGAAACGTCGTCATTTTACCATCGACCCTGGCAGGGATCAGTTATCAACTACGCGGATGAATCCCCGGAAACCACCTAAAACATTTAGTGCCCGCGAAAACTTAAAAACAAATATATATATATATATATATATATATATATATATATATAGGGTGATTCAAATAAACAGGCTTAAAAGTTTCAGTTTGACGTAAAAAGATACCAGTTAAAATTTGAGCTATTAATATTAAAACTGTCCACATTGCATTTTTCTATTTTCCATAAGAATAACTTGTAAAAAAAATTCTGTGCCTTATGAATTTTATTGCTAGCCTGTCGTGTATCATAAAAAAGATTATTTTGCTTATTTCTATAGAGAATTAAACGCTCTACAAAAAAGGTCTCTTATGATTTTTCGAGAGACCTTATAGTTTAAGAGTTATTTGAGACCAAAATTCAATTTATCGCAAATTTTAAAGTTTTTGATGCATTACAGCAAAGTTGATGATTTTATGGGAACAAATCCCCCAAAAAAATCATGTTCATCTTAAATTTAGTTACTTACACAATAATTGTTAATACATTTTTGCAATAACCACACTACTGAAACTCTTTGAGATCATTTTTCCCATCAATTGGCTTCGAAATCATAGAATTTATTACTCTTTGTTGGCTCAGCATTATGTTTCGTTAATTCAATATTTAAGTTTTTTTAATTTTTAAGTTCCGTAGGTAATGCACCATGTAACATAACCTTATCCATATTGTCACCTTGACTGTCATCTTTATTTATTTATTTAAGCTTTATTGCCCAACAATATAAACCACTAACAGAGCAAGTATATACAAAACTAAATAAAAAACCATGTAACTAATTAAATATATCATAATAAACAAAACATAGACAGAAAAAGACAAAAAAGAAAAAAATAACACAATTAACATAAATATTTCAATGTAAATCGTTCACCGTTGATTCATTCACAGCTTGAACCAGAACTCCAAGATGATAAAAATGAATCTTCTTGATGACCAAACGTCTATTATTAACATCACCAATGAAAATACTTCTAAGGATAGTATAACAATGATCAATGATTGTGTCCTCCAAGGATAGCAGGCTCCATTAGGTCGAAGAAGTTAAGGGGGCTACAACTTAAACGCATAAGAGGCAAGGAGGCGAAGAATGCATATACGGCCTCCCTTAATATAATGAAGGAAGAAGAGGAAGGAGACTGTAATTAACTGTAATTTTAAATTCTGAAAATAATGTACTTTCGTAAAGTAAATTTCCAAGAGATAAATGTGATCCTAAATATGTTAAAAGGCACCGTCTTCAAACCTGCCAATCACAAAAATACAAAGTGGAGAGTAGAGAGCGAAAGCCGACCAAAGCGTCCGACATGGCCTCTGTAAGCACAGATCCACATATCGATGAAGATGATTGTAAAAATGAATTACTTTCACATATTCATTATACTTGACTTTTAGTTCTTCGGCGGTCTTAAAAAGAAGCTCCAGGGATACAGATTTGGCCCCATAATTAGGTAATAACTGGGAATAAAGACCATTCATTGACAAGAGACAAACCGTTCTGTCATAAATTCATGAAAATCTGCAAAAATATGTTTACTAGGTAGTCCCGGGATTGTGTTATATTGTCTTCTAAACGTTGTTTGTGGCATATTCTTGATTACTTGTTTTTTTGGGCAATAACTCCACAATCGAAACAAAACGACGTATATTGAAAGAAAACCAAACGTTTCAAAGTATATTCTGACTTCGTTGTCAATGGCTTTATATTTTGTATTATCGTGTTGGCAGCTGGAAAAAAAATAACATTCATTTAGTTAATTTATTATCACCCAAACTGAAATTTTTCATGTACAATTTTACATTACAGAAAGTAATGCTACATCTGTAAATATTAAAAATAGAAATCTTTTGTGAAGCTTTCATCAGCTACAAACAAAATAAAGGAGCCAAATAAGTGGAACACCCAGGAATCTCAATTAAAATTTAACAGTTTAATACTATATAAATTTATTATGAACACAATTACTAAAATAAAAATTCGTTTCAACAAAGTTTATGACTGAAGTATCAAAGTGTTTACCCACCTTTATATAAACATTTAGTGCTTTAAATGTGACTTTACAAACTTGTTGGATCGTGACAGATATATGTACTTTGTTTTGATATTTTTTAGAGATATTGTAGACTGCAATATCGGTCCCCAGTTGCCAGAAATGGTAATATGAGGGCCAGTTTTCCTTTTAAATATATACTCTTTGTATACAGTTGTTTCTATGAAGTAAGATTAGTTTTTCGAAATTTGTATATATTATATGGCAGAACGCGTTCACATCAACAACTAAATGCGATACAAATCCTTTGATGTTCGTCAAAAAACCAACCCTTCTCGGATAGCGTGCCTTAAATGTGGAATAAATTCCTATGTGCGTTAAGACGTCCACATTTACACAAAATCTCCTGCACACACAAAAATTTACTTGTATTTGCCATTCGGTGCAAATTTTTATAAACCTGTACGCTGCTTTACATTGGTTCTGCAATAATAATTGTTTGTTGATAATTATATTTTTATTTATAATAGTTTTTCTTTCAGTCTACTATGGCCCAGAGCACCCATGCCGATCTTAAATCAGCACGCTTGAACTTTGTTTCTCCTGTACTATTAACTAGGTGAGCAAAGATTCAGGTGTATTGATTGGGACAATTCTACGTTTCCAGAAGAACCGGCCATAGAAGTTACACCACAACCATCCAAAGCCGTAGCCAGCGGAGGGGGTCTGGGAGTTCAACCCCCCCCACGAAATTTTTGAATATTGGGTTTCAAGATTCAATTTTAACCAAATAATCATCTTTTTCATAAGAATAAATTTTATATTTATACATTTTTATATATCCTGCATATATATGAATACAAATACAGATTTTGCAGTACTAGTCAGTACACCACCCATCAAAAAAATTATCCAATATTATTATTATCCAATTTAAATATTATCAGGACCAATTATAAATTAGAAAGTAAAACTGTTACTTTTAGGGTTCCGTATGTACAGAAGACGGAATATCACTCGGTATTTCTTCGTCTTTCACATCACAGCAATTTTCTCCGAAACTACTCCACGGAAAAGGTTAAATTTGGTCACAGTGTATATACAGGGTGTTTTGTAGAAGGTTTGCCAAACAAGGAGTGCAGATAGGCAGATAGATAACATCTAGATAGCATACAGTTTTTGTTTTTGTTTATTTTTTTTTCTTCATTCTCAGATTTTTACTTTTAAACTATTGTAACTTTTTTATTTTTCACAGTATCTTCACCAAATAAATGCAACAACTCGCCTGTCTGACCAATTATTGTTGTAATGGGGGAAAATGTCTTAAATAAGCCCTGAGAGAAAAGGGGAATGCTGCCACCACCCGAAGAAAATTTGTGTTGGAGAGAAAGTCTCCGGGAACCCTACTCTGTAAATGTTAGCTGAAAATAAATAATATTAAAGGAACTTTACTGCCTCTTATCTGCCTTGATTCTCAGTCCTTTGTAGCTTCTGGTTTTCGTCACCTAGAGGGTAAGTCCCCAGACTTCGCCAATGCTGGTGGTTGTATTGGAAGAAGGAAGGAGTTAAAAGTAAATAACCAAAAAAAAGACACATATATTGAAAATAAAATTAAAAGGAGAAAATTAGAAACAAATAATACAACCCAATATGTACCTAAAAAAAAATACAAAAGAATAACCTCAAATGCTGGTGGTTAAAAAATACCCAAAGGCAGATGTAACGCCCCAAATTATGGTTTTTAATCAACCCAAAAAAATACAATCATACTAATTGTACCCACTACTTCTGAGAATGGAAAGGTGCAATTCCACCCTAGTTATACCCAGTAGTATATCTAACATCTAAAACACACATATCACGCATGATGTGAGTGATATTTTAAACACTCAGTTCACTCGTGATGTGAGTGATTTTAATATTATTGTATAACTTATGTATAGACTGGGGATAGCGTAATAATTTAATATAAATATCAAAATATATGTATGTTAGATGGATGTTAATAGAACGTGCTAGATTGAATCTTATTGAAATTGTAAATGATAAATAATAAGAAGAAGAGGGAGAAGAAGAAGAATTACCGTGGCTGCAAGAAGAAAGAGACCAGGTGACTGATAGTGATAACGATGATGAAATAATTGATAATGATAGTGACAATGATATAATGAACAATGACAGTGACAATGATATGATGGTTGATAGTGGCTATGTTACAGATAGTGATGCAACAGAGTTAGCATCTGATGTAGAATTCTATGACATTAATGATGATTCAGCAGTATGGTTTTAAGTTTAGTATATATTTGATGTTACTAAATCTTCTACTTATCACTAAAAATAAAATATGTTTTATTATTTAACTTAATTTTATTAGTAAGAATGAATTATAATTATAATTGTTTACTATTAATAAAATTTTCAATATCTGTCAATTATACAAGACCCTCTTCAATTTTAGCGAATCGTCTTCCATCCCTAAGGCGATAGTCAACTAGCATTTTCTAATATAGTATAAGTAATGTAAGTTCATATATCTGATTGAATACAAATTGATTATCAGTTTCATAATAATAGAAACCATCATAGTAATGATCATAACGAATTGGTAAAAAATCCGTGAGTGTAATAATATTTTCAGTCTTGATTGTAGGTGTGAATAGTTTAAAAATATTTGAACATTTTTTATATTGTGTAGATTCTAAACTGACATAATTATTGAAACACCAAATAAATTTGAATTCTTCTTTACACGCTTGACAATTTACTTTGTATACATTGTGACGATTGAACTGCTACTGAAAGTCTCTAAATTAATACATTTCTTTTATTACATCTATTTAATTCTTGAATAAAACTGGTATAATTCCACTGTAATAAAGCAACATATGTATGTGTCGTGGAAATATGATGTAGTGCAGGGAGGAACTCTAAATCTTAGTTCTGCATACTTGGATGCCCATATGTCACTATCTGCTTTAAACCCTGCACTGAGTGAGAGACATGCAGCCAAATCTGATCGAACTTCAAGTAGATTTGTTTTAGATTCATTTAGAGAATTTTTTAGAGCAAATAATTCATTTAATGTAGCCATATGTCTTTCTTCCAACTGTTTAATGGTTGTTTGATGTTGTTGATACTCTGTTTCACTTTTCATCATGCTAAGGGTTGTGTTTTCGTTTTCAATTAATGATTCAGATACTGTTGTTATAAAATTACTTGTTTTATTTTTTAATTCTGTTATGTTTCCTTGTCTTGTAGAATATAGTTTAAATTCAGGATACTTTGATAAGAGTTTACTAAAACTGATTTGTAAAGAAGTTTGGTTTGCCAATTCATGTGTTATATATAAGCTTCCATTATGTGGTGAGTATTCGGAAAAAAGACTTCATTCCCAATAACAATACACAGTGAATATAAATTAAGGATAATTTTTATAAACATTATTATTATTATTATTTATTCTTCGTTTAATAACCACAACGTACACTGTAGACAAGTGCTACAATATTTGTATTTCGATCTTCTTGGTTTACTTTCAGTGAAAGTTCTTGTTGTATTTCAATAATAAAGAGTACACTTTCAGTGGTGCGTTCCCGCAATCTGTTTAGTGTATTGTGTTCAATTTGATTGAATTACTTCTTTGATTTTTAAACTTCTGCACCTTTTCTAAAACATTCCGTCGCGCTAATTCTAATTGTAAGTGTGTTTTTGCGTGTAAAATATAGACAGTATTTGACATTCGTGGTTCGCTTCCCTAGCTGTTTAGACGCTTGGGAGGTTCGTGTTTGTGCTCCGAACTATTCGGACGCTTTTTTTGATTCCGTCTGTAGAGACGCCGCTTTTTGTTGTTTGCGTTACGATTTCGCGAGTTCTTACCTCCATTCGTGACGACCGCTAAACCGCTTTCATTTTGTTTCTTTTGTGTTTACAAAAGCGCATCATTTGTTGTTAAACCCGCATTTTTTGTATGCTCAATCAATGATCATTACGTCGCTATTTTTTGTGTAACGTGTTGTCCAGAAGAAGCTCTAAAAAACTGTTCACGGGGCTAGCCTCTGAAGAAAGAAGAACCAAGAAAACACCCTTTGCAGAGCTTCGACGTAAAAGGTCAGTGACTAACTTTTATTTGGTGAATTAATTTACGTGTTTATTGATTGTTCCGCTAAAGGTCCTTCGTCAATTATATACTTGCATTGAACCAGCATTGAACTAAAACCGCAACATCTAATTCATACATTTTTTTGAATATTCTCTATTCTATGTAATGTGCATCGAACACATTACATAATTTGGTCCAGCTTCGAGCCGGATGCAATTTGAGTTAATTTAGTGCAAAGATTATCGAATAAATTACATAATTTGGTCCAACTCCGGGCCGGATACATTTGAGTTAATTTCGTGCAAAGTTTAATGATCAAAACATTGATTTTTCGTTGCAATTATTGTAGAAAGCCGCATTGAATTTTCGTTTCTTTATTTGTTAAAAGAGAAAGCAAGTTCGGGATATTCACTCATTCCGATGGAAATAAAACGCAATTTTTTTGCCGCCTTAAAAACTTACAAGAGATCGTTTCGATTGTTTTGGTTATTTGCTAAATTGTTTTGAATTTATTTGACATTTGGTCAGATATTTTACTACTTCAACAGTAAAAAATTGTACATTTTTGGAATAGTATTTTGTTTTCGTACTATCCTGTTAGATTTGTTCAGTGGCGTTACAGTGATTTTAATTTATTGTTAAGATGTCAAAAACCGCTGAAAATTTACGCAAATTTAAAAATCATCGACAATCGGAGTTTAAAAGATTAGAAGATATATATTTTGCTGCCGAGAAAGCCTTAAGAAGTGACGACGTTGAATTGTTTTTTAGCATGATTGATATGGTTGATTCAATTCATTTAGAATTTTTTAAACAGCACAATTCGATTGTTGGATTAATTTCAGATGCAAACGATGAGTTTGACTTTAAGGATGACATTCGCAATAAATTTGAAAAATTGTTTTATTCAATTAGGTCTATTTTTGCTAAACTGAAATTTGTTCAGAATTCTACGCCACAAAATATAGCTCGGGAACAGGAAAGTGTTGCTTTGCGGCCAATTGATTTGCCTTCATTTAATGGAGACATATTGGAATTTGGTACTTTTATTGATTTGTTTGATTCATTAATTCACAATAATGAAAAACTCAGTGCTATGCAGAAGTTCAAATATTTGCAGTTAGCTTTAAAAGGGCCTGCTTTTGAGGCTATTAGAAATTTTAAACTAACACAAAACAATTACGTGAGTGCTTATGAAACACTTTTGAAAAAATTCAAGCGAACTTTTTGTTTTTGTTGTTATCTACCGCTTTAGTTGAGGTATTAGATAAGCACGGTTTTTATCAAACTTTGCGATGTCTGCTAGATTCTGGTAGCATGACATCATTCATTGCGAGCAAGGCTGTGAAACGACTTGGCTTCCGACCTATGCCCGCTTCGATACAATTCAACGGGCTAGGTTCTATGCAGAGTCCCTCTGCTGAGGGCTCTCTTACCGTTTCTCTTCGCTCTATAGTAAAGCGTGAGTGCAATTTTGTTGTTGATACTATTGTTTTACCCCGCATTTGCAATGATATGCCTGTTGCGCCCATTAACATGACTAATATGGCATATCTAACCAATTTGAACCTTGCTGATCCTGGTTTCAATAGCCCAGGCGCTATTGACCTTTGGTTAGGTGCCGATATATTTTCTCAAATTTTGTTGGATGGACGTCTTCTGGGAAAGGAAGGTGTTCCTGATGCTATTAAAACTGTGTTTGGTTACATCCTTATGGGTAGAGTGTCTTCGAGGTCTGTTAACTCTCACTCTCAGTCAGTCATAAACCCAAATTCGCTTTTTTGTCAAATTGAAGATGTAGTATCATTAGATGATTCACTCCAAAGGTTCTGGACAATTGAAGATGTTCCTACCGCACTGGTTCAGTCCCCTGATAATCTTATCTGCGAAAAATATTTTCCGAGGGATGCAGGAGATTGGATTCAGGTAGATTCGTTGTGCCCCTTCCTTTTCGAAATACACTTCCTGCTTTTGATGGAATGTATAATCTCGCCGTACAACGTTTCTACTCTTTAGAAAGACGTCTTCTACAGCAACCAGATCTCTACAAACAATATTGTGATTTTCTCAAAGAGTATTTGGAGCTGGATCATATGGAGTTGGTTCCCTATCCATCATCTACTTCTTCTGATTGTTACTACATACCGCATCATTGTGTTTTGAAACCTGATAGTAGAACCACCAAACTTCGTGTAGTGTTTAATGCATCCGCTAAGATACCTCATCGGTTATCTTTGAATGATTGTTTGTTTATCGGTCCCAAATTGCAGCAAGACATTATCGCTATTTTGTTGACCTTACAGAATTTAGTTTTGCCTCACCTGCTTGCTATAGAAAACTTTTCTAGTTGTGAACTTCACACATTTGGTGATGTTTCTGAGAAAGGTTATGCCGCTGTTGTTTATTTTGTGTTCGAAACCGCATCTGGATTTCGTCAAAGTTTTTTTGTGTTGTCTAAATCGAAAGTTGCCCCGTTGAAAACTTTGTCACTTCCCAGATTGGAACTGTGTGCTTCAGTTCTTACCGCTAAGTTGGCTCATTATGTTTATGAGCAATTCAATAGTCGTTTGTTGTTCAAGGTGATTCGTTGCTGGTCAGATTCCACGGTAGTCCTTTCGTGGCTTAGTTCTTCCCCGCACCGTTGGAAGACATTTGTCAGTAATCGAGTTACTTACATTCAGGAAAAAATTCCTTCTTCGTATTGATTTTACATTCAATCTTGTGATAACCCCGCTGACTTGGGTTCCCGCGGCACATTGCCATCAGAGTTATTAGGCAATACACTTTGGTGGAAAGGCACACAATTGTTGATTACCGCTTGTTTGCCACATGCTTGCTCAGACTCAAGCATGTCACCGCTAGTTATGACTGAAGCCCGTATAGTGGCGCTTGAAGTCACCGCTTCATCAAATTTATTTGATACTTTGTTAGAAGAACATTCTTCTATTAATCGCATTACCCGCATTATAGCTCATATTTGTCGCTTTGTTGATAACGCCCGCAATCCAGACCGTAGGCGCTCTGGATCATTTTTGGCTGCTGAGTTATATCAGGCTCAGCTTCGCATTGTTCGCTATGTTCAAGATCAATATTTTTCTAAAGAGATTTCCCTTCTTCGAGAACGAAAACTTTTGCCCAAATCGCTTCGTAAACTTTCGCCGTTTCTTGATGAACAGGGAACTCTTAGAGTTGGTAGTAGATTGCCTAATGCTCCATTGCCGCTTGACACTAAATTTCCCGCACTGCTACCAAGTAAAAGTCGTTTGACTAATCTAATTGTCGAAGATTGTCATGTCACCAATCTTCACGCAGGAATCCAAACCGTTCAATTTCTTTTGCAACAACGATTTTGGATTCTATCCGCAAAGAAAGTAATTCGTAGTGTCATAGCTCACTTAAGACGTGTCGTTGGAGATCAAATCCTAACCTACGAAGAACTTTCTACTGTATTTGCGCAGGTCGAAGCAGTTTTAAACTCGCGACCTATAACCCCTTGTAGCAACGATCCATCGGATCTTACCGCCTTGAGTCCTGGAATGTTTCTTACAATGGAACCTTTAACAGCACCTCCTGAATCTGATTTCTTATCTGTCCCATCTAATCGTCTCAACACATGGCAGTTACTAAGTCGTTTGCATCAGGCATTCTGGAAACGTTGGTCGCAAGAATATTTACATACTCTTCATCAACGGAGCAAATGGACTGATCCTTCGGAGGTTGTTAGGCCAGGTACTCTTGTTATTTTGAAGCAAGACACTTCACCTCCTTTGAATTGGCCATTAGGGCGCATTATTGACGTACATCCTGGAGGTGATGGTGTTGTACGCGTTGCTATAGTTAGACCTGCAAGTGGTACTTTGAAGCGACCTCTTGTAAAGCTTTGTCCACTGCCAGTGGACCCTTAGTTTTGAAATAAGTAATTCAAGGCTGGCGAATGGTGCGTTCCCGCAATTTGTTTAGTGTATTGTGTTCAATTTGATTGAATTACTTCATTGATTTTTAAACTTTTGCACCTTTTCTAAAACATTCCGTCGCGCTAATGCTAATTGTATTTGTATTTGACATTCGTGGTTCGGTTTCCTAGCTCTTTAGACGCTTGGGAGGTTCGTGTTTGTGCTCCGAACTATTCGGACGCTTTTTTTGATTCCGTCTGTAGCGACGCCGCTTTTTGTTGTTTGCGTTACGATTTCGCGAGTTCTTAGCTCCATTCGTGACGACCGCTAAACCGCTTTCATTTTGTTTCTTTTGTGTTTACAAAAGCGCATCATTTGTTGTTAAACCCGCATTTTTGTATGCTCAATCAATGAACATTACGTCCCTATTTTTTGTGTAACGTTTTGTCCAGAAGAAGCTCTAAAAAAACTGTTCACGGGGCTAGCCTCTGAAGAAAGAAGAACCAAGAAAACACCCTTTGCAGAGCTTCGACGTAAAAGGTCAGTGACTAACTTTTATTTGGTGAATTAATTTACGTGTTTATTGATTGTTCCGCTAAAGGTCCTTCGTCAATTATATACTTGCATTGAACCAGCATTGAACTAAAACCGCAACATCTAATTCATACATTTTTTTGAATATTCTCTATATGTAATGTTTATCGAACACATTACATTCAGTGTTTCTAAAACAATTTGTACAAGTATAAGAAATGGATGCGTTCATACTGTTAATTTAATAGACTGCATTTGATATTTATTTAAGATCCCCCCCTCTTTTAGTTTTAGAAATAGAGTTCGCTGTCACAAAAATTGTAATGGATTCAAACAGCTATTGTTTTAAATATTTTTTATTTATATTACATAATATTTTACATTGTTTGTACAACATTAGTTAAAGGATTATATTTTACAAGACGATCATGAAGAATGAGACAATATGCAGTAGTTTTTTCTGGTATATTCTTGCTTGTTTCAAATTCTACTCTGACATCAACAGCTCCACCTTTAATGGTATCTATTTGTCGGCTACAGTCAATTACAAATAATGTGATTTGTTTGGAAAAGTCTTCTGGTGTTATAGAAACTTGAATGAATTCTCTGTTGTAATAAACCGCTTGGAAGTTGGCAAACATTTCATAAAGTGTTGCAAAATTCTTTTGATCAAAATTGATATTTAAATTATCATATGGGTAAACTTCAGAATTTAAATACAATTTTATATTTGTGATGTTACAGTGATCAAATTCTGGCATGGTCTTGTGAGTATTGTTTTTTCGATCAGTATGGAATGCTACAATAACAAAACGAGGTTTTCCCAGTTGACTTGTCGTTTTCACTGCCCATGTATGTTTTTGACTTTGCTGTAAAAGTGGATACTCTAACAACTCCCAGGAACGAAAGCCGATAGGCAAGTCTTTTCCACGTTCTATATATTGTAAAAATTGGATTTTGTGGGCATCAGATAATGACACATGAGGTACTTTCCAAACAACTTTATTTAGTTGATCTTGTGGTTTTTCTGTAACTACAGAACTAACTGCAGCGTTGGTGTCTGTATTGGCACGTACCAAAATTAAATTTTGACTTGCTGAAATCACTAGACGACGAAAATCCTCACAAAAGCCAAGCAGTAATTTTAGAGGAATGCATACTGCAAAATTTCCATTAGCATCATACATATTTGGAGTACCTTCCAGATTTCATCCTGCATTATATCATCGAATTATTTCATTTTTTGAATATAATAGATAGGTTTTAATCGTTGATGTGATTCCGGGATTTCTGGTTCGATCTACTACTGTTCCACCAAGTTCGTAACGAATTTCTTCAAAGAGGAATGCAAAACCATTATTAATGAATCGTATTGTTGAACTATACTTATTTTCTGAGTTTAATAGTTTTCCTTCTAGGTACAGAAAACTTTGAGAAGGTAGAGTGTACACGTCTTGAGTTTGTATAGAAATTCTTATCTCATCATTATTGAAAAATGTAGTATTTGCATAAGGTGTGTAGGAATGATATTCAAAATTGGTTATAGCATTATCCACAAGCACATTATCAGCCACTCGTAGTATGTTAAGCATTATTTTTTTGTTTAAACACACACCGGAACAAACAGAAAAGTTTTTTGAGTCTTACACTTATATTTAATTTTATCCTGCAAATGAATGTTTTGAATTGCCCCCTCTTTGTAGTCTTCTTATTTTTTTCTTCT
Source organism: Octodonta nipae (assembly GCA_034190945.1). Classification (NCBI taxonomy): domain Eukaryota; kingdom Metazoa; phylum Arthropoda; class Insecta; order Coleoptera; family Chrysomelidae; genus Octodonta; species Octodonta nipae. The sequence goes on along the minus strand of CM067217.1, from coordinate 90,893,857 downwards.
TTATCTTTAGCCGTTGTTAAGTGTGTATCTTAAAACCTAATGATACTAAAAACTGTTTATTGATAGGTGTTAACTCTTTCCCTTGTTTCTTGATACTGACGTTTTTATAGTTTGACTGTGAATATTTTATATGTTGTTCCTCCTGTTGTGTTAAATAATTAGATGGATTATCGTATATGAAAACCATATCAATTAAGTCGTTTTAAATGTAATCTTATCGTAACAACTTCACTTTTAAAATTAACCAAATTTCCATTTTGATCTGTTATTTTAATAATAATCTCATTTATATATCTTGTATTGATTGGTAGATAAATAACGTTGGTGGGGTTTTCAACAATTTTGTAACCAGGTGGGACATTAGGGCAAAACACGTGCATTATATGAACTGGCATAACATTACTGAAAGAATTCTGAATTAAATTGCATTCAATGCAAATAGCATTTACTTTGGAAATACTGATTGGATAATCTGAATAGTGCCATTTTTTAGGTTTTAATTTTCTATTTTTAAATCCTAATAAAGGACCAATGGTGTTAGATTTCTCAAAATCAATTTCTTTGTTACATTTTATTTCACATTTAAATGTGTTATGATTAGCTCTCAATATTAAAACAGGTTTTTCCACAGGTTTCACATTTTTCTGTATAGCTTGTGATGATAATGTAGGTGCCCACTGGTAATTCTAATTTTATACCGTTAATATAAAACTTGTTGTTGGTTTCATCAATATTTGAGATAGTATTAAAGGTCATAAAATCAATTGACCCCATCACATAAGTAGCATCATCTTCTAGAATAATTGGTGGGTAAATCTTGTTACTGAGAATAGAAGCACGTTCAGAGAACGTAAATGTATATGAAGACATCTTAATCTGTCAATGGTTATTAAATAACTAAAACTATTGATATGGTTTTATTAAATATATTCACTTAAATATTTTTTACTATATATAATTTTCAATTGAATTAATATGACTGAGTTATTAACAAGTATTAACTCGCATTAACACTAATGTTTCTCATTACACCTTTTATTGAGATAAAAAATATAAACATAAGTGTCCACAATTAAAACTGTTATAGTTTTGAAATGTATTATAATTATATACTATTTTACACTATTCAGTTGAATTCAAATATTTTAAAACTTCTAATGGAGGTTTAAGATTACCAAAACTATCAAAATAGGATATTTGTCTATCATTTTTCTTATTAGCTGTCCAATGAGTTCCAGGACCTGTATTAGAATCTAAATTGATAATACCTCTTTCAGTTTTATAAATTTTTTTAGGTAATTTATCTCTCATGAATACACCTCGAAAATTTGGAATTTGTCATAATTTTACATATCTAGCTAAATCAATATTAGTTAACGCTCGTTGTGGTAGCTTCCTGGAGGGTATAAAAAAGACTATAACCTTTTTTATATGGCTGCAAATAAAGCCACCTATTGCTATAGACTCCATTTTTATATTATGACGTTTCGCCTCCTCTAATTTTTGTTTTGCATTTCTAGCGTCTGTTATCGTCTTGGCTATGGCTGCCGATCCACCAGCGATACTGCCCAAGGCTGAGAGTCCAGCAAAAATAGGAATAAGAGGTAGCAAACCTCCTGTCTTTGGTATAGGTATGATACGAGGAGTGGTTGACTTCATATGCTTTTTAATTGACTTAGCAGAATTCAAGGCAATTTTTATAGCATTCCCTAAGGTGGTAGGTTTCTGTTTCAACACCTGTTTTTTATATGTCCTACAGATTTTATAAACCCAAAATTTTTTCTTGGTGACTTTGACTTTGTAACTCTTTTTTTTCTTAGTCTTCTTGTTTTACACTTTGATTTTGTTTTAACCATACTTCTCCTCTAGTGCTGATAGTATGTGTCTATCTGAGTGTTTTGCAAATACTATTGCAATTTTTATATCAGTGAAATCTTACTACTTTTTTATTTGGTGAATTATCATTGTCTGAATCACTGTTTTTATCAAGTTTACGTTTTCGATCATGTTCAACAAACTCAAGAGGTTCATCTAAATTAAGTTTTAATTTTTTTAGAAGTACATTTTCCTTCTTCTTCTTTTTGTTGTGGTTTTAGTTTTCGTTTAGCTGCTCGAAATTTACCCCTTTTCCTCGGATGAGCTAAGTGTTTTTCATAAAGATCATCATCATTTATTTCTCTTTTACGTTTCATATTATATTCAACTTCCATATCAATGTCATCATTACCATTTAGTGGTGGTTTCGGTAGTTCATTCAGTTTATTTCTCATCATTTGAGATCGTGGTAGTCGTGAGGGCTTTCTAGTCTTATCGCTTTATTCTAGATGTAGGTTTAGGTTTGATAACTTCTATATTACTACAACTAACATTCATTAAGTTTATGCTATCCTGTATATTCTTGAGTATACCTTCACTCGTAGTTTTAGTTTTCCCCATAAGCTTAAGACATTTTCGAATTGTTTGTTTGTTATTAGGTCTTTTCAAACCCATACCTAATTTTACTTTGGCTTTCATTGCTCCTGCAACCCCAAGCGCTGCTATACGTTCACCTATAGATGAGTCTTTTGCATGAAATCTCTGAAGAGCTTCTCTGCTAATATTTTATCTGCCTTATGACGTAATTTTGTATCACTTTCTTTTTCGTAGAATTTATCATGTTTTAAACAGCTAGCATCTAGCAGATTTGTTGGTAGACTTCCTTGCAATAGACGTTGTTTAAGTTTTGTTCCAGGTCCGCAATAATTATAACCTGGTATATGCATTTCAAATGGTAAATTATTTATAGCTGAATTTAATAAACCTTGACCTGAATATAACTTCATGATGTTATTTCATTAACTATCAACTTAAAACTAACATATATTATTTTTTTATGAATATTTATGTCATTTTATAGTAATGTGTCAAAGAATGAGGGTGGTAAAATAAAAAACTTCTTTAGCTATTGAAAATGATAATTTTAATAGTATTTCTGATAATAATAAAAAGCATGGTCCATTGTTCCCGTCATGTGTGAGGTGTATTCTGGTGGGAACAAGCAATTGCGGTAAAACCAATGTTATGGTTAATCTAACTGAACACTTGAACGGACTGGGATTTGAGAATGTTTATGTTTATTTAAAGTCCTTGTATCAACAATATATTTATCTGGAGAAGTTACTAAAGCCAATACAAGGTATCGGTTATTACCCGTTCAATGCTAGCGAAAATATTCTACATCCTTCAGAAGCAAAAAAAATTCAATCTTTATATTTGATGATGTGGCTTGTGACAATCAAGATGTTATACGTTAATATTTCTCTATGGGAAGACACAGTCTAGTGGACTCGTTTTATCTGTCTCAAACGTATGCGAAGGTTCCAAAACTTCTCATTCGAGATAACGCAAATTTCTTAGTTCTTTTCAAACAAGATGATTTAAATTTGAAACATGTTTATAATGATCATATTGGTAGTGACATGTCGTTTGAACAGTTTAAAAGCTTATGTGCCATGTGTTGGTACAGACCATATTGATTTTTATGTATCTCTAAAGACAGCAACATCAATGAGGGACGTTATATGTCACTATATATGTTTCGAATAAGACAATTAATTTCAGTATAATCATTAACATCATATATCAGAAACTGATTGAATTAAATCAATAGCGGATAATAGCAGATAAAAGCGGATCAAAAGCTTATAACATGACAACCAGATATTAACTGTATAATTATCAAAATGAATCTATCAGAGAAGGAACTAAAAAAACGTCTTGTACAGAAACGTAGAATTGTAAAAGAAAAATTACAGCTTCTCAAACATGGTGAAATTGTTAAGGAAAAGTTATTTTCTTCCATAACAAAACATCTAAAGGACATTGAAAGTAAACTGAGTCGCAAGGAACATAAATGGATGGAGCTAGTAAGATGGAAGAAGAGAAAACTTTTTTTAAAACTGAGGATCCTAGTCATGTTGATAAGGAAAAAGATTAAATCTTTAACGATGATCTGTATCCATCAACATTTTCACATCAAGCTGAATCATTGTATCAAGAAACACCAAAGATTCCTCGCAAACTGTCAACGAGTTTATCCACACCTACCGGTCAGTTACAATTATTACAAGATGAAAATGAAGATCCTAGTGAAAATAAAATGACAATTCTTCATGAAATCACATCTGATCACATCATTACATTCTCCTACAACACCTGGACGGTTCGCTGATATTGTTGAAAAATCCTATGTTGACTATTTAGACCAGTATGATCCTCTACCAAGAAAATATATAAATGACATGTATTATGATGATGACAATAAGGAATTTGATCATAAGTATGGTGTCAGATTAGATACTAATACTGAGAAACTAATGATTGGTGACTCAAGATTAGATCTGATATTATTGTTAAGAAGAAACGATATCGAGGTAGTATAGGGTTATATTAACTATTGTTTAAAAAACAACCGAAACACTCTAAAGAAGATGAAGATAATTATAAACAAATTGTTGCAAAAACTAATTGCTCATAGACGTTACTATAAACCAAATAAGCAAATAGATGGTAGTAGAATGAAAAAATATAAAAAAATTATTGCTCCTATGGTGGCAGGGAAAGAAATTTCCTTTCAAACTGATTTAGTAGAAATGATTCCATATGCAAAAGAAAACAAAGGTTATAAATATATCCTAGTAGTAATAAATTGTTTCTCAAAATTTGTTTCGGCTTTCCCACTAAAATCTAAGACAGGTTTAGAAGTTAGCAAAGTCATGGAACAAGTCTTCAAACAACAAATACCTAAAAATTTGCAAACTGATGCTGGTGTTGAATTTTTTAATAATTATTTTAAGAAGCTCATGTTGAAATATAAAATAAATCATTACAATGTATATAGTGAAAAAAAGCTGCAATAGTAGAAAGAGTAAATAGAATTCTAAAAAATATGATGTGGAAAGAATTTAGTTTACAAGGACATTATAAGTGGTTACATGTTTTAGCAAAAATTGTTACCAAGTATAATAACAAAAAACATCGAACTATTGCAATGGCTCCAATACAGGTTACAAAGAAAGTTGAAAAAGATCTATTAAACACTGTATATAATAACATAAAAATTTCTCATCTAAAGTGAAAATTTAAAGTAGGTGATTACGTACACATATCGAAAAAGAGAGGAGTTTTTGATAAAAAATATCTTCCAAACTATTCAACAGAAATATTTTCAATAAACAAAGTTCAGCTTACGAACCCTACAACCTATTTATTACAAGATGAAAATAATCATAACATTCTTGGTGGTTTTTATGAACAACAACTACAGAAGGTAAAATATCCTAATGCATTTTTGGTAGAAAAAATATTAAAAAGAAGGGGAAATAAAGTGTGTTAAATGGTTAGGTTTTGAAAACAAATATAACAGTTGGATAAATAAAGCTGATATCCTATAATCATGTTAGTTGTTAAACATATATTAAAGTGAGTAGACGTACTATAAAAATGTTTATAATTGATGTGCAAGGTTTTCAGTATGGTGCAAGTAATTTCATCTGTAAAGAAATGGCCATTATCAATACAGATAATATATGGTACACCCAACGTTTTGTAAAAATATTAAATCCACAAAAACATTTCAATGAAACATTACAAAGACATTTCACTTGGTTAACAAAAAATCTACATGGCTTAGAATGGGAAAATTATGATGAGCAAATATCTGAATTTCTGAAGAATTCAATTTCATTAGAAGCTGTTGTTATTGTTAAATGATCTCTAAAAAAACTGTGGTTACAGAAATTAATTTCAAACAAAATTGTGGATTTATCTGAGGAAGACTGTCCAACAATTGAAACCTTAAAATCTTTCATGAAATCTAATCATTGTAAGAAACATGTATATAATAATGAACTTAGTTGTGCATTAGAAAATGTTCAATATTTAGCTAATTGGTGTATCTATTGTAATAAAAATAAAACATGTATAATTTTAATGTATATATTAATATATAGATATTTTATTTAAAATTTTGTGTTGAACTTCACCTTCCAGACGATCCAAAACCTCCTTCTCCCCGTTGAGTATCAGATGATAAATGCTGAAATAAAAATGTATATTGAAACAATATGTATATACGTATCTGTGTACACATACCTCAACTTCCTTCAACTCAGGATAGTAAATTTTCTCACTATATTAACTGCGCTATTCGATCACCTGGTTTTACGATGAAGTTCTGATGTCCGTGATTAAATAATAATACTTTGACCTCTCCTCGATAGTCCTCATCCACAACTCCAGCTGTTGAAAAAGTGAATCAATATTATTTAATTAATTTATTTTAGTAAAACTTACCCCCAACATCAATAAAATTATGTAAAGCTAATCCTGATCTTGGAGCTATTCTTCCATAGCACCCCTCAGGTAGCTCTATTTTTATTCCAGTTTTAATTAGGGTTCTACTTTGGGGTCCTCTTCCAAGCTTTTCAAATCGAAACCAGCCGATTTATTGGAAGCTCTTGTTGGGGTGAAAGCTTTTGGATTCAGTTTGACGTATTTCAGCGTTTTGGTGTTATGTTCTTCATTACAGTGAATATTAAGAAAAACTTGAGATGATTATTATTTTAAACATTTTTAAAACCCCAAGGTAATGTATCTGAATAGATATAATTTACAATTATTTTATCATCGAACGGATTTAAAGCAACTTTTCTTTGATTAATAGAATACACTTCATGTTTTTTACTTCTAATAAGTTTCTCATTTACATTGAAATTAGTTTTATTAAATAAACACTGAAAGTAATCTTCAAATGTTATTTTTTTCAAAGATGTCTCTGTTATTCCTTTATCTTTTTTAATAATACCTAAACTGTTAAAGCTAACCTCTACATCACCTTCATAAAGATTTTTCAATTTCATTTTTTCAGCTTCCCTTTCTTCCTTTGTATAAAAAAGTTTTATCGTATACATTTTTGATTTTAATCCAATGAATTCAATCATAATTCTACCATTACTTTCATCCTTCATAAGCCCTAAACTTTTTTATTTAATTGGGGTATGTTATATTCATTATTTATAGAATAATCTGAAGTATCAAATTTATGATTATTTTCCTTAATATGCTCATAAATATCATCTACAAAAATGTGATAAATTAATGAATCTGTATCTGTATATAATAATTTTGCCCAATCTCCAAATTTAACTTTTATATAATTATAATGAAAATCATATAAAATTGTTTTCGAAATTTCTAAAATACTGAATCCAACATAAATGGGTTTATTAAACTTAACATTCATTCTTTTCATCTCAATTATTACCATATCATCATCAAAAATGGTTAAACTATGAAAATTTGGTTTTGATATGTAACTAATTTAACATCCTTATATTTCCGAAGGTTTTCCATAGTCTTACCGAAAACTGCGTTATTCATTAGTTTATAAAAATGTTTTTCAAAATCATTTTTACTTTGTTTCCTTATATTTGTATTTAATTCAATATATGATTTCAACCAAGTTTATTGCTTAAATTTAAAAATTCTATGAACCTTTGTAAGTTTTAAACCTAAACTTAAGGCCTGTTTTAAATTTCTATAATGAATAACATATTTTTTTATCAAAAAGTGTTGTTAATAATTTGGGGTGTTTTGATGATGAAATTGGTGGTTTCATACTTTCAGGACATAGAGGAAAATCTTTATGAAGATTATGTAGCTCTGAAGGATATTCTAAATCAACCTCAAGAATATATCCTATATCAAAATTATTTGGATTATGAAGTATATTCTCTTTATAATAGTCAACATTTTCAATCCATTTAAAATCCCCAACAGGTAAACATTCACACATTGCAGTCCCATATAAATTATTAACATCAAAATACATTAAAAATGAGGTAGGTTGACATGGATCATATTCATTTCTCATATATTTATTATTTGCCTTTCCATATCTATTACTACATTGGGAAACTCCACCTCTAATTCCCCTCTCTATAAACATAATTTTATCAATATCTTCAAGTAATTCTAATTTAACGTTACAAATCTTCAAGCAACTAGCATAAGCTAAACCTGGAGTTTTAAAACAAACTTTTCTAAAATTTTCAAAAACATCAGCAAGCAATAGAACATCAGTTTTCAAATATAACTCCATGTATTCACGTAAATTTTGAATTTTAAAAGTATTCCAAACTTTACATGCATGTTCATAATCACTTTTTCTAACATTACAATTTTTCAGAGAACTAAAAAATCTTTAATTGATGGTAATTTAGAATCTGCTAATTTTTCCCAGTTGTCTAAATAATCATAAGGAAAGATACCTTTCTTAGATAAGAATTTAAATTCCTCATCAGTTTTATAAAAACTTCTAATAATTACTTTTTCAGAATCTTCTAAATAGGATCCTAATTTATCTAAACTACTAGCCATAAAACGGAAGGAACCTAAAAATCTAAACTTTAAATTTGTGTTAGAAATATATTTAGTAAATGATATGTATTTTTCCTTATTAACTGGAAGTAAATCTATAGCACCGGGTATGTCTTTTGCTAATGCTCTAATAATAAAATGACTATCATAACCGGATAAATTATGTAAAACTACAGGTATTACAAAATCGCCTTTATAATTCAAATTACAGGAAGAATGAGCAGCCCCTCTATAGTTTCCAGAAAAATGACAGTGATCTTTAACCTTTATATCAGTTTCAGTAAAATTTTTCCCACAAATATGACAAATGTGAGTTAATGAGAAATCATTTAATTGTGAACTAGTTAATGGAATCATTGGAATTATATTTTGAAATATAGGATTTAAATTCATTGCAATTTGTTGTAGACGTTTAACAAACCAATTAATACAGTCTTTTCCTGTAAATAATTCAAATTTGGAAAGAGAATTATCAAAACTACAAACTAAGTAATAAGCAATACTACATGGAATATGGTTTTGATATTTAATAATATTACTACTACAATTAGACTCATTAACCTTCTCTAGTATACATTCTAAATCTGCATATATTACAAAGGGGACTTTCGCTTTATTTTTAAAATCAGAAAATGAAACAAATTTTCCTTGTTCAGTTGGAGTTACAATTTTATACTCATTCATATGTCTACAAGTTATCATATGTTTATGTAAACTTTCCTGAGAATAAAAATGATTCAAGCATCTATGACAATAATATTTTTTATGGTTTAAATCATTGCTTTGTCTATTAAGCAATCGGGATAAATCTTTTATTAATGCAAAATGATAATAACTCTGATGTGACTTTATCCTCTCACTCAAATTCATTTCTATATCATCATCATCACTATAATTTAATGGAAGAATTAGTAAATTTATGGTACTCAAAGATTCAATTTTACTTAAACAAACAGGGGTAACATCTTTTTTTTTCTAGCGTAAATACATTTATAGATAAATTATTCATTTTCTCAAATTTAGAAATATCTTTTAGTGAAATTGGAAACTTGATACCATCATATTTAAGAATGCTACTAAAATGAGGGCAAGATGAAGTTCTACCGGGATGTTTTGAATTTGAATGAGGATGAAGAGCTGCTGTAATAGACCATAGAAAACAGTATTCATCATTATTTTGAATATTAAGGATTGCCTTAGTACTTTGTATAATTTTAGGTATTTCAATATAAGTTGAAATACCTACATTTATTGGAATATAATTATTAAAATTTACTTTTAACTGGAGAATTTCATAAAGACTCAAACCTGAGTCTCGTTTTTGGAATTCCTATAATTTCGATAAAATTGAACTTTTAATGTGTTCATCATAAAATAATTTCAAATTTGTATTAAAATCAATTACTCTATTTTTAGTTTGAAAATGCTTAAACTCTGTTTCACCAGATTGAGGTTTAATAAAATTTGCTAATAATATAACATTTACTTTTAATAATGAATTTTGAAGTTCAGATTTTACTTCACAAACAAAAGATCTACGAGCTTTATTGAATAATTCTAAGGGATCCCTTATACGTAAATTAATGATTGCTCCAGTTCTCACGCGATTATTAAAACATGATTCTAAATCTTGCCAAATTAAATTCTGTCTCTTACTGTTTTTAAAATTCTTTCTTTTTTGAGATGAAAATTTCTCTTTGAAATGTTTTAATAGTGATAAATTTGATTCTAATTTTAAAAAATGTTTTCTATCTACCACAGATATATACGTTCAAAATATTTTTTTTAAATCAAAATAGTAGAATTCAATTATTTTACCCATTTACAATAATCATCTTTAGTTTTAATTAACTTATCCACTTGTTGAATTTTAGATACAACACCTTCAACTAATGTATTTATTTCACTGGACGTACTCATATTTTATTTTAATAGTGGAATACAACTGATTGCTATGAAGTATAAACGTTATATGACGCAAATCATAAATTTCCAGTACTTCAATTAAAAACATTCTTGTTATTCATGTTAGAGTGCATGTATATATTTTATCATATGATGCAATTCATAAATTTCTAATAGTCTAATTAACTAATTAAAAACAACCTTGTTATTCATGTTAGATTGCAACACTTATCATTTATCAATGTAATGAAACATTTCCATTACTTTAATTAACTCAAGCTTATTATTCATATGAAATTAGTTTCAGTAAACAACTCAATTAATCTTATTAGATAAATATTACTTGTGTAAATTATTATTGAACTGTGATTTGAAAATTACGTGATTTATTATTTATAACATCATTATTATTTTAATTATAATAGCTATAAAAGCAATATTTAGTTAAACATGAATGTACCAACAACATTTATCATTGAATCAAACAATAAGGAAATTTTATCAACTAATTTGTTGGTAGTATTTTAAAAAAATTTACTCATGTAAGTATTCATATATTTTAATTTTTATAGTTTTTAAGTAATAAAAATTTTAACATTTAAACTGTTATATTTCAGATTTGGACGAACAAGTATAAATATAAATGGAGATAAAATATATTTATCTCTTAGTTACTGTCCTAAAAAAGAAACAGTTGATAGGAAACTAAAACAGCTCCCAGTGAGCTATATGCGAGTTTTCGCCGATAATGAAGAAGAGTTAAAATTATTCTGTAGTGGCATAGAAAAATTAAACATAAATTTTTCACTAGAGGATGAAGAAGATCAAACTCTACCACTACCAATAAGTCAACCTCAATCTCTACCAGCTGAACTTCCAATTCCAAGACCGATAATTCAACCCACCAGAAAAATAAAAGTTGAAATCTTACAAAATCAAATTATAGCAAGTGCGCCCACAACAGATGAATCAAGTAAAAAAAAAGGAAACGGGGGGAAGCTTCACACAACACACCACCACCAGTTAACTCAACTAGGGAATATTCAACCTACACAACACCACCACCATCAGTTTCAGTTCCACCAGTTAACCTAACAAACGACTGGGGGGAGTTTGACGAAAGTCAAAAATGGTGAAATGTAAATATAAATGTATATAGTATAGATAATAAACCAAATTAAATAGTACATACATTTTTATTTTCCTTGTGTAAAACCTAATAAACAAAATCAAAATCACTCACATCACGAGTGAACTGAGTGTTTAAAATATCACTCACATCATGCGTGATATGTGTGTTTTAGATGTTGCTCGTATCAGGAGTTACTAGTTGACATTTGTCACATGTCTCAATAAAACAAATTTTGACAACACTTTTCTTGGCAAATCAAAAGTTTTACAAATAATAATGTCACCTAATAAAATTAAAAGTGTCACTTGAAAAATAAAAAGTGTCATACATATTAATGCCACCTACCTAAAAAAAATCAAAAGTATCACATATAATGCAACCTAATAAAAATCACAGTGTCAAAGATATAATTGTCACCTACTGGTTATTGGCTGATTCTTCAGTAGACTTGACGCATCTAGTTATGTAATCTCATGGTAACCCCCTCATGCCATCTTCAACTAAAATATGAAAAGTGTCCTGGGACCACGTTAGCTATACTACTATGCCCTATTGGTGCCAACTACAATAGGTCTTCCCTCATATCAGCAAACGTTGGTAAGCCAGTTTATCCAACGAATATATGAGTATATCCCCAGGAATATATAATATTGCAATATAGTCCGTGGGTTCAATTTAAAATTATAAAACTAATTTTCACTTTCAGTTTTCTCGAACTTTATTTACATAAAATTATATAGAACAGCTGATTCACAATAACAATACGAAATACGCTCGTCGTCCTTTCTAACTAACTGCTGCGAGGATGGGTTCTCCTTTTAAAATCAGCGTCGAATTCTCTAGTATAATCCAGTGTCAATTTTACAGTTGTCGAGTTATGATCGAAATAAGTTTTTCTCCCGTCCGAACCTTTTAACTTTTTTTATATCCGAGCGATCGTTGTCCTACTGAAATGAAGCAGGGTCGGCTTTGGTAAATTTCGTAACACTGCTCCCCCCCTTTAATTCTGATCGTCCCGATCAGAAACATCTTCTCCATGGTAGGGAGCAAGTCGATCTAAATGGAACACCTTCAACTTAGCCTTGGGGTTTCGACGGATCCGGTAGACGACGTCATTAAGCTTCTTGACCACCTCGTATGGACCATCCCAGGCGGGTGCAAGCTTTGGGGATTTACCCTTGCTTCGTTGGTGGTTGTACAGCCAGACTTTGTCCCTCTCCTGGAACTCGACTGAATTGGCCTTGAGGTCGTATCGCGTCTTCATCCGGTCACTGGTGGCCAACATCTGCGTTCGGGCTAATTCATGTATTGCCAGCATGTTATGTCGGAGCTGGTCGGCATAATCGTCGATGTCTTGGGAAGGTTCTTCGGGGGAGTCAAATGCCAAATCGTAGGGTAATCGCAGCTCCTTTCCGAATAAGTACCCTGGGTGGGGTCAGGCCTGTACTATTATGTACGGCAGAGGGATATGCCAACAGGAATAGGGGAATATGCTCATCCCAATCACGCTGGTTATTGCTGACGACCTTGGATAGGTGTTGTTCCAAGGTCCTGTTGAATCTTTCTACCATTCCGTCTGACAGTGGGTGTAATGGCGTTGTTCTCGTTTTCCTGATCCCCAACATCGTGCAGACCTTCTGGAATACATTCGATTCGATGTTACGCCCCTGGTCTGAATGTAATTCCAGCGGGACGCCAAACCTGCTGAATAGTTGTTCTACTAGCACGGTCACTACCGTGGTTGCCACTTGGCTGCCTCTTGGTTGGGTATCGCATATGCCTCATGCCATTTGCTGAAGTAATCCATTGTGACCAGAATGTATTTGTTCCCCCTCTCAGACTCAGGAAACGGACCGGCGACATCGATGGCGATTCTCTCAAAAGGGACGCCATTTACGTAACCCTTAACTGCAAATGCAACAAGATTAAAACCGCACGTGCAAGGACGCAGATTCAGCGTCTTGGCTGCCTGATGAATATCAAACCGATCTTGAATTAGAATCGGCATAACAGTTGAAGTAGTTAGACGTATTTTCATAATTTAATATTTTACATGTTATAATCACATATATTTTTGAATTTATAATTTTAAGTTTAAGTGAAATAAATATTTTTTAAAAACAGTGTTAATTAACACAAAAAGATCACTGGCGCAGTCAGTAGGATTTTGGAACGGGAAATTATCAAAATTAACCCGTCTGAAACCAGAAAATTCCAAAGAACCTCCACGACCAGGAAAGTTCCAGGGATCTGTCAAAACCTCCACGAAGGAAAGTTTTACAGGCATGAAGACACAAATATTGTAAGTTACTCAATTCCAAATAACTTTTGTTAATTTTTTCCCTGTATATGCCGATCTCCTCGCAATTCTTATCTCCACGTCAGGAAAATATTGATAGCGAGTTAAATATAAGTTTTGATTCAGATTTAGATTTAAGTTCACTATTTAATAATTTGACTTTAGATAATAATTCAAGTAATAATTTAAACATGGCTCAAATACCAGTTTTTGATACAAAACTTTTACAAATAATTCCTCAATTTGACGGAAATCCCTTAGAGTTAAGTTCATTTTTAGAAACTGCAAATACTATAATCAAGAATATTGGGATCCGAACCCAAATAATGCCGGTTGTGTTCAAAACATTAGCATAATTTATGGTATTTACGCTAAATTAACAGGCAAAGCACGCGAAGTTTATACAATATGCATTGCGAAAGACTGGCACTCCGTCAGAAACGCATTAATTGCACACTTTGGCGATCAAAGAGATGAAAACGGACTTTTGTTTGATTTAGATCAGTTAAGACAAACGAATGAATCCGCATTACAATTTTATACTAGGGTAATGTCAAATCTCAGTGCATTACATAATTATTTAGACACTCATGAACCCATTGCCGCGAACAAGCAGGTAAAGAAAACTTTTTACAACACACATGCTCTCAAAATATTTTTAGCTGGTCTCAGATAACCATTAGGCTCTAAAATTCGAGCGATGAAGCCTACTGGGTTGGCTGAAGCTAGACAATTAATAATTTCTGAAATTAACATACGTCACTTGCAAAAACCTATTGACAATGTAAAACCAAAACCACAAAATTTTCAAAATCAACCACAAAATGTTAAACCTTTTCAAAATAATTTTGCTTTACAACATCATGTACCATTATTTCAACAAAATGTACCTCCGTTCGTAAACCCTATTCAACCACCATTTCCACACGGACCAATAAATATTCAACCACGTCCTGTACCCTATCAAAGACTACCAACGAATAGTCAAGTTTTTGGAAGACCCAGACCACCAATTAATGTTTGGAAGCCAAATAATAATTCAAATAATCATACTAATATTCAAAATAGACCTCGACCCGTACCAATGTCAGGTGTATCAAATTTTTCTAATCATACTGCTAACACTGTTATCCCAAATCCTCGTTACCAACCGAAGAAATTTGGAGAAATGCATAATTTTGATTACAAAGATCCTAATCAATATTTTTATAATAACAGTAATGAAACAAATATACCTGAACAATCTTATTATAACAATCAATATTGTTTTAATGAACCGAACTATGACGAAAACTATGATGAAAGTTAATTTTACTCAAATTCATCACCAACAGCTCATGACTCTAACATAACACATCAAAATGAAACTTCAAAATCTGAAAATGTTAATGAACCCAATGACCAAAATTTTCACGATCCCAGCCAAAATTCAAAAATCTCATAGAAATGCATTCAATTTACGATCGCAAAGATTTACCTTATATTAAAATTGCTGATCCTCCCTTAAAATTATTGATTGACACTGGAGCAACGAAATCTTTTCTCAACCCAGATATTGGTGAGAAATATTTTTCTGATTACCTTCAAAAAGAAACTTTCACAATTTCTTCTATTTTCCAAACAACAACTCGAAACCTTTGTGTAAAGATTCCAGCATTCTCAGAATTCAATACCAAACAACCCATTAAGTTTTATCTTTTCAAATTCCACCATTTTTTCGACGGTCTAATAGGCTAGGACACTTTGAAAGATCTTAAAGTTCAACTTGATCTTAAAAATTATAAAATAAAAACACCTTCAGCAGAAATTCCTTTATCACACTATGAAGCAAAAGGAAAACGTTTATTCTTTGCTAGAATAGAACCCTTCACTATCGAAACAGCAAAAATTCCTGTTAACATAACAAACGGACAAATTCTTATTCCTCAAACCAAACTATTCAATTGTGTAATTCGAGAAGGATTAACAATTTCAACAAATGGTTACGCCCCTGTTGATATTCAAAATTCCACACCACATGTCCAAGAAATTTGTTTATACAAACCCATAAATGCAAATTCTTTTACCGAAAATGACTTTGAATTTTATCATGTTCAAATCGAACCCTCATTTATTGACTATCAAAACAACGTAACAAATTTACTTCGAACGGACCATCTCAACCCTGAAGAAAAATTTCACCTTAAAAAACTTTGTAAAAACTACTCTGACATATTTCACCAAGACGATACTAAACTTACTTTTACAAACCAAGTTAAGCACAAGATAAAAACGAAAGACGAAATTCCAATTTACACCAGATCTTACAGATACCCGTTTATTCATAAAGAAGAAGTCCAAAAACAAATAGATGAAATGCTAAATCAAGAAATAATTAGGCCAAGCGATTCACCATGGTCTTCACCTATTTGGGTAGTGCCCAAGAAAGCTGACGCTTCTGGAAAGAAAAAATAGTTGACTATAGGAAGATTAACGAAAAAACGATCGATGTTCGATACCCTATTCCCAATATATCGGACATATTAGATAAATTAGGAAGAAGTCAATATTTCACCACCCTTGACCTAGCAAGTGGTTTTCATCAAGTAGAAATGCATCCAGATGATATACAAAAAACAGCATTTAACGTAGAGAATGGACACTATGAATACTTAAGAATGCCTTTCGAATTGAAAACGCCCCCGCGACTTTTCAGCGTGTGATGGACAATGTATTAAAAGAATACCTAAATAAAATTTGCTTAGTTTACATTGACGACGTAATTATATTTTCAACTTCTCTTCAAGAACATTTAGTTAACTTAAAGAAAATTTTTCAAAAATTTCGAGAACATAATCTCAAGGTACAATTAGATAAATCTGAATTTCTCAAAAAAGAAGTAGCATTTCTAGGCCACATAATAACGCCAGAAGGTATCAAACCGAATCCAGATAAAATAAAAGCAATCCTAAATTATCCAATATCTAAAACAACTAGAGAAATAAAAAGTTTCCTCGGACTCCTAGGTTATTACAGAAAATTTATTAACAATTTCGCAAAAATAACTAAACCATTTACCAGTTGTTTAAAGAGAGGAGCAAAAATTGACATCAATGACCCTATTTACATAAAAACTTTTGAGGACTGTAAAAAACTTTTGACTAATGATCCAATACTCATACGACCAGATTTTACTAAAGAATTTATATTAACCACAGACGCTAGCAACGTAGCAATTGGAGCTATACTATCGCAAGGACCCATTGGTCAGGATAAATCCATTGCATATGCATCCAGGACTTTAAATGATGCAGAACAAAATTACTCAACAATTGAGAAGGAGCTACTAGCCATAGTTTACGCAACTTCTTACTTCAAATGTTACATAGTAGGAAGAAAAATAAAATTAGTCACCGATCACAAACCTTTACAATGGATAATGAATGTTAAACAACCAAATTCAAGACTAGTAAGATGGCGATTGAAATTAGAAGAGTTTGATTATGAAGTCATTTATAAAAAAGGCAAGTTAAACACCAACGCAGGCGCATTATCAAGAGCAGAAATTTATCCAACAGACACGTCATCAAATGTTTTACCAATTTTTGAATACATGGACGAATTTCATAGAAATATAATGGAAAATCCTGAAGCAACTTCCCAAAATTCAGACGAAAGTGAAGAAAATCAAGAAAGACTCTCACTTGTCCCGGAAGTAGATCCAGAAGAACAAGACGGAAATCAAACTGTCCACACTAGTAATGAAGATCCAATCTTAACAACTGACATCACGGAAAAACCTCTAAATTATTTCCAAAATCAGATTATGATAATAAAAACTGACCATAATTGCAGAACAGTCAGAAAGAAAATTTTCGAAAATCCAGTACTACGAACAAGATGGCAAATTTACGTTTCCCCGGAAAATTTCCAACAAGCCTGTATTAAATTTCTAAAAGAATATGGTGTGCCTAAACGTCAATACGTATTTTATTTCCAAAATGACGATAATGACGATCTTTATAAAAATATGTGCAGATTTGTACCGCTCATTTTCAAAAACTCTGCTTTTAAACTATTAAAATCAAACAAACTACTTTCCGACATAACTAAAGTAACTAGACAACAAAAATTAATTAAATCACAACATGAAGGAATCACTAACCATAGAGGAATTCATGAAACCATCACTGAACTGAAATTAAAACATTACTGGCCAAAATTAATTGACGATATAAAAAACTTCATAAATAACTGCCATATTTGCCAGCAGGTAAAATATGAAAAACACCCACCACTTATAAAATTGCAATTAACACCCTCACCGAAAAAACCTTTCGAAACCCTACATGTAGATACATTCAAATTCGACAATGTCACTGCATTGACAATATGTGATAGTTTTTCAAAATTCGGACAAGCCTACATTTTGCCAAGTTTATCAGCTATTCATATTTATCAATCCTTGTTACAATTTATTTCTTCTTATAAAATTCCTGAAAATATAATTTCAGATAACGGAACAGAATTCACGCAACATTTAATAAAAGAATTTTCAAAACTTTACAAAATTAATTGGCATTATACTTTAGCCTTAAACCCAAACAGTAGTTAAACAAAGCGGTTTCTGGAGCGGAAGTGGGCATAAAGGTAACCAGTCATCGAGTTCTGGCCGGGAGCTGCTGCCGAGCTGTTGGTAGTTGTTGTTTGGATAAGAAGAAGACATTGGGAAGAAGAAGAAGACATTGGGGGTGGTCGTAGGGGTGCGCGAAAGACATTTGGGTGTGTCGCAGAGGTGCGTGCCATCTGTTGTTAATAAATGAAAGCAATTGTATTGTGGGTTGCGTGGGTTGCAGAGTGCACGCCATCTGTTGATGGTTGTGGTGGTTACAAAGAAAAAAAGCTAAATACTTGGCCGGGTATCGAACGCGGCTTGCCTGATTACAAAGTCAGGTGTCCACCGAGCTGCGCTAATGCGGTTAATCGAGAAATGTTTATTTGAAAAGGTATAGTACATGCCCGTTGGGTGGGCGCGGGTTTTTGGGCGTTGTTCGGTTAGATATTTGGGGGCTGGATGGGGGGATATGATATTTTGTTGTCTGTAAAAAAATTTAAAATCTTGGTATTTTGTTGTCTGTAAAAAAATTTAAAATCTTTTGCTTAAGCCTGCATGCGCGAGAACGTCCACTCCTTCGAGTCTATAGTTATCGTAAGCGACCGCCTACCTGCGCAAGAACGGCAACTCCTTCGAGACTCTGATTTTGTCGGATGATTCAAGGCATTGAACGCCTGCAGGCGCAAGAACGTCCACTCCTTCGAGTCTATAGTTTTCCTAAGCGAGCGCCTACCTGCGCAAGAACGGCAACTCCTTCGAGTCTCTGATTTTGTCGGATGATTCAAGGCCGAGCGTAATAATTTTGAGACTTGGAAAAATTTTTAATGATGAATCAAGAATTTGATGTTATGGTTTCTAGTAGTCTGCTAATAATTTTTAGTATAAAGTAACGAAAGAGGTGCAAGATGAGCATAGTGTCTCACCAACTACTGTTGAATGCAGATCGATAAAAATGACTTTACTTAAATCAAGTTTTATAATATTCACATTAATTTTGAAAAATGTCTTGTATGTTAATATACCTTATGGAACCAAGGACATGGCTGTATGCCCTTCAGGGAACTGTTTGAACCGCTCCAACTACACATTGATGGCTCGAGATAGATTAAACGATGGACGGCTGCCTGTATATTTTGCTCGCCTGTCAAACACAACAAAAAATTTCAAACTGAAGCTGATATTTTCTGATGACACTGAAGGTGACACTGACTGGATTTCAGCAGCTTCATGCCAAGATGAAAAAACTTTACTATCCAACAGCTCAATGACTATACGTGATGCTAACCTACAAGAGGAGCTCCACAAAGTGCTAATTCTTATTTGTGTAACACTCTCTACAATTACAATATTATTACTTAAATTAATTGTGAAATGTATTAGGAAAATAATGAATAATTAAAAACACATAGTTATATACAATGTTTTATTTATGCAAAACACTATTCAGAAGCCAATAATAAACTACATCAACATTTTCTTTTGCACATCGTACTGGATCATTGCAGCGGCAGTGAAAAATGCATGGAGACTCAGAAGGTTTCAGTTCAACAGCGCCATTGAAGTTTTCCAGATTGATTAGGTGATAGTGTGATTCCCCATCTTCGTTAAGCAGTTTTCTCAAATTGTTGATTTTCAGCTCTTCAAATAACTTGTTAAATAAAAAGTCATATTTCTGATGGCCTCGTACATATATGTGCGTGCATTTGGTTAGGAAAATTCTCAAAATGTCGTTCATAGTATTCAAATCATAGTGGCCATCAGAGTAGTGGAGTCCATGTAGCCGTTGTTCCAAATATCGTACTTGCCTTTTGTCTGCTGCTGATAGATAGTTAAACGGTTTAGGTGGTTTAAACAAAAAACACTCCTGTGCGTTTACGTGTCTTGATAACCAATTCCTTGGGAACAAATCTTCCCTCGATTTCGAAACCTTGAATGTCGACAATTGCAATTTCCATTGTGAACCGTTGAAAAGCTATAACGAAACTGATTTTCTAAACAGCTGAGTGATCTAATATAAGCTTCGGACAATTTCGCTGAGTGGGAGAAATTCCATTAGGCAATCGTGGATAATTATGCAGAAGGCTCGGGTCTTATCGGGAAATCCCGTCTGGCTTTCAATATCCAAGCGAATATCTACAGTCGAGGATTTCATGGTGTCCTCACGTCGGGAGCAATCGATGACGAATAGGGTGTGCGTCTTGAATGCAACATAATCCAGTAGAGGGTGTTTGCCGCCGCCAAAGCTGGGATAAAAGTCCGTATACCTTTTGTACGCCTCACCGTACTCACTCTTTGAAAAATCTAAATCAAATCTCTCCATAGGCCAAAATTCGCTGTTTAGATTTAGACGAATATTGGAAATGTGAATATTGTCAAATTCCGTGGGATCTTCTTTGATGTTGCTGTGGCGATCCGTTTGAAAGGCTAAGATAACGTAACGAGGGCTTTCCAGTGCGGCACACGTCTTCACAGCCCAAATTTCACGAGTAGCACCTGTTTTGAGAGCAGGCAACTCATTTAGCTCCCATTTACGAAACGGTAAAATTATACTGGAATCCGCTTTGACGGCTTGCAGTAAATCCAATTTAACGTCATCGTTTGGAAAAATGTGACGGACTTTGAGTTCGATGTTGTTTATTGTCACTTTACCCTTGGTAGCAGCATCCGTGATTATAAGGCAATCATCATCGCTACGACTTCGCACCAGACGAATTGTTTGTTTACCACACATCACTTGCTTGTAGTCGTTGAAGATGGAAAACAAATGTCCCAATGGAATGTACATGTGAAAAGTTTTATCGGCGGCATTCATATACGCTTTATGTGGAAAATTCCACCCGGCTATGAATAGGTCCTTTGAACTGTTGGGGTCGTAGCACAAGTATCCACGAATTGTACTCACGCGACCAGGGTCTCTCACGGTTTCAATTTCCTTGCCGCACAACTCGTACGTAACGCTGTCGAAGAAGAAAGCTCCAGCATTTGGTGATAGAGAAACATCTCCATTGCCTGCTGTCTTCACCACTTGTCCCTGGATTGAGATGCAGGAATCAGCCATGGAAAACCAACAATCTGTTTGATTGACGGTGATTTCAACGATATCATTGTTGCCGAATGACTTGACGTATGGATAGTAGGTTCGCAACTCCTCGCGTCTTACACTATCATCAAAATTTGGTTTGCGGAAGATATCGAACATTTGAGGAGTTGACATGGTAGCCGAGCGTTTGTAGAAACAATCTGTTTGAGAGCGTGAGTGATCTCTTGAGAGGTTTCATAGAAACTGATGGTGGACGAGGAGCGGTTAACCTCTTATATGGTTCTTCATCAAATACAAGTCGACCCATTATTATTGTAGTTGTTTCAGCTCAAGTCGAATGATGATTTCTTCACCACGAAAATTCACAAGTTCAGAGTCTTGATTCAAAATTTGCAATGTGAGGTTATGTATTTCGCTTCTGTTAATCGGCAAATAGATTAAATGCTGAGGTGTTTCGTCGATGGCAAAACCAGGATCAACTGCAACGGCAAACTCGTAAATGGTGTGTGAAGGAGTGTTATTGTAGAAGGCTCCCGATGTGATGTTGCTATCGAGATGAATCGTTCTAACTTTTATAATGTTCACTGGTAAATCGGAACTGTGAACTTGATTGCGTGGTAGCAGCTGTTTAGAGAAGCCCAGAATATCACCGATGCTGTCTTGCGGTTGAAAATCCACAGCGTACTTGCTGCTGAAAAGCTCACACTTGAGAGTATTGTTGTTGGGTTTCAATGAGAAAATATTCTCAACGTCCTTTGCCAAATGAATGCCAAGTGCCTTTCTAATATAAGCTTCGATGTCACCAATTTCGTATGAACCTTCGGGCAAGTCGATGAATGTTTGCGTGTTTTGATCGTCAAACAGGTAGATCTTGTCACCTCTCTCAATGTTTGGGATGCTGTTGTACGAGTGAAAACTCAATAAAGCTAGTCCGTAGTTGTAGTTGGAATCCAACTGAATAGGTGGTTGAAAATCAATCGACAGTATTGGGCTGCGACCTTTCAATGTGATGATCACAGACATGACTGATAATTATCCGCTTGTTAGCTGCTAATATAGGTTAAAGTAAAACAACAATAATGCAAAATATTTATTTTTTATTATAGAGAAATTTCAAGCATAAATGGCCACAATTTGATTGATTGTACGTCTGATAAGAGTCATTGTTGTAGAGGATTTTCACTCCATTGCCAAAGTAGTTGGCTAATTCTCGGGGTGGTTTCAAACATCCAAAGCTATCAAAGTACTGAACGGTGTTTCCATTTCGCACATAAGCTACCCAGTGCGTACCGTGATGACTGCTGGTATCCAAATTAACGATGGCAGACTCCTTTGTTTGTGAATGTTTAGGTAAGGTGTTTCGCATAAATACTCCCCTAAAGTAGGGGATCTTCAAATGTTTGGCATATTGCTCAAGCTCGTGATTGTAAAGTGCTCGATTGGGTAGCTTTATTGGGAGTTTTTTTGCTTCTTTAAGTAAAGCCCGAAGCCGTTGCGGGACTTTTTAAGAAAAATACCGCTTCCTTTCTTTGCAAGCTCTTCCATGGCTTGATTATGGCGCTGGTCCTCCTCCAACTTCTTGCGGGCGTTCTTTGCATCTATCACGGCTTTGGCTACTCCACTGGCTCCCCCGGCAAGAGCTCCTAGTGCTGACAACCCCGCAAATAGGGGTATTAGTGGGAGAAAACCACCAATTTTCGACTCAAAAGGAATGACTCGAGGTACATGGATTTTCTTGCGACCACCTGCCTTCTTAATGACTGCTCGGGCTGCTCTCAACGCCAATAACGATGTCTTACGGACATCACTTCCAGATCCGGCAATAGCTCTCTTGATTGGTAGAACCACATTCTGTCGAAAAGATTTTTTTCCACATCGTTTTTTGATTCCAAGCCCCATCTTGCGTTTAGCCTTCATGCCTGTAGTTATAAGCCAAGAAGCTGCTTTTTCTCCAAGTGAAGCGTCCTTTGACTTGAATCTCTCCCAGGCTCGATTTTCCAACTCGTAATCAGCCTTATGACGATCCGCCAAAGACTTGTATTTACTGTAGGCGATATCGTGCGCTCGACAAGCAGCGTCTGTCTTATTGATTCCCTGCTGACCCTTGGAGAGACGGTCTAGAAGTTTTGTACCGGGTCCACAAAACTGATAACCAGGTAGATTTAGTTCAAATGGTAATTTATTGATTGCACTATTCAGTAGACTACCTCCTTTGGGAGTTAGCATGACACTGATTGAAACTGAGATAGACTGCTGTATTTAATTAGTATACACAATAAGGATGATGTCAGTATATCGTAAGATGTATATGAAGCAACAAGATGTCCAACTGCCTATCGAAAATTTGGACTTTGTCGAAGAATCACCATCATCAGCAAGTCGACACGGACAATTGTTACCAAATTCCCTACGAGCAGCATTCTGTGGACCTAGTGGTTGCGGAAAGACCAACGCATCGTTATCACTGCTATTCAATGAAAACGGCCTACGATTCGAGAACGTCTACATCTATTCCAAGTCACTCTACCAACCAAAGTACCAGCTCTTACAAGACGTTCTCAAGCTGGTTAAAGGTGTATCGTATTTTCCCTTTAAAGACAACGAAGAAGTAATTGATCTGAGTGAGGCACGCGAATGTTCAGTATTCATTTTCGATGATGTGAATGGTGATAAACAAAACAAGATTCAGAATTATTTTTCGATGGGAAGGCACAGGAATATCGATTCAATATATTTATGCCAAACGTATAGCAAAATACCTAAACAACTGATTCGAGACAATTGCAACGTAATTGTCATATTCAGACAAGATGAGGTAAATTTGAAGCACGTCTTTGATGAGCACGTGTCTCCCGACATGGACTATGATAAATTTAAGACAATGTGTTCGGAATGCTGGCAAAATCGTTTTGGCTTTATTACAATAGCTAAGGACTTCAACTTGAATGATGGCCGCTACCGTAAAGGATTCGATAAATATATAAAGGTTCAATAAAGATGATTGCTGTTAGTTGATAAAAATGTCTTCATTGAGTAGCAACATTGCTGCCACTGCTCGAAAGAAAAAGATCAAGCAATTGGCACGTTCTATTCGCAAGAAATATCTTAGTCTGAAGCTGGGAAAGTCGGAACATGATGAAACATTGAATAAACTTTTTAGACCGGTAATGACACCGCTACAAGATATTGCCTCAACTACGGCAAAAGTTCTCACTAAGATACCAACACAGACCATTAAGCGTGAGGTAATTAAACAAGAAGTGCAGGAGCTGCCATCAGTCAAAAAACATGAGTTGGAAGAGACACAATACCTCGATGAAGAACCAATCGCTGAAACTAGTATGCACACCAATGATGATGATGATGAGGTGGAGAACGAAACCTTTTACGAGGATCCCGGTAATCTCTCTAAAGAAGCAATAGAGGACTACATGGATCAGTATCCTCCAGTTGCACACAAATATCTTGAAGAATATATCACTAAAAGCGATGTTATTGACAACATATATGGACCTATATATGACGCTGCAAGTTCCAAATGGTTTCTTGGGCAAAAGGAAATCAATTTCAGTCGTAGTACAGGTCACATTATCGTTGATGGGTTACAGTTTCGAGGTACTCCAGGGTTATATCAACTAATATTTTACAAGTCACCTGATTATGCTCCCGATGATTTAGAAGCGTACCGAAGAGTGTTGGTAATGACATCAGCACACAAGAATGCAGCAGGTCGTTTGAAAGCTTCAAGTCTATATAAATATACTGAAATTATAAAGCCAATGTTTCCTCCCTTGACAAAAAAGCAACGTTTTGCTGGAACTGGTATGGAATTAACTTACAATAACAAGCCAATGGAATACGTCTACTGGGATGATCCCAACGAATTGGTTGAACGGCTGAAACTACTGATTGCATCCAAGGAAGCAGGCAACACCTCTCACGACAACGAAATAATTGCCATTTTAAATGAACTTAAGGAAGCTAATATTATACGAGATAAATAAATTTCGAACTTGAAAGTGTATATTATTCCTTATCCTATGGCAAACATGTCAGTTTCACGATGACTTTAAACAAGTTTGGGCGTAGTGCCCATCAGCAACTAATGTCATCAAAATCACATAACCTAGCTTTTATGAAAGTACCTTTTTCTTTTACCGCGGAGGGAAATATCGATGCTGAGAAGCTGAAAATTACCAATGTCGAAGTACCGACGAAGGCTATGGATGCCGCCAACAAGCAGTACGTTGATAAGAAAATAGCAAACGGACTTCAGCAAATACATAGTGATTTTCAAATAGCTTTCAGCAACTACACTGGTGAAGTTCAGCAAACCTTATCTGTGTTTAAGCAAAACGAAAAGGTTAGCGAGGAACGTGGAGCTCAAAACTTTGCTGCAATGAATAATCGCATATTGAAACCGAACAAGCTATGGAAACCCAACTACAAAATATATCGCTTCTCATTTCTAAATTCAATACATTAGAAGCTCAGTTGGAATCTGCTCGGAAAGAATATAAGGAAACCATCACAAAATTTGAAGCCTCGTTTAATGACAACCGTATATCACAGGAAAAACGTATAAACGATCTGGAACTTTCTATGAAACAAGCTCCTAAAGGTGTTGATGCAGCAGAAGTATTAAATATTGTTCGAAAGGATAAGGCTAAAGATCTTTCTGATCTAACTGAACTTAGAGACAAGATGACAAAAGTAGTGCCTGAGCTATACCGAGACATGCAAAAACTACGTGATGATATTGCAAATCAAATCTTGGACCAAAATCAAAAACTTGAAGCAATCGCAGACAGTATTGCTGCAATTAAAAAGCATCATTAGGATCAATAAAAACATGCCTTTGTCTATTTTTAAGCAGTATACAAGATGGCTCCTATAGCGAAACATTCCAAAGAAAAAGTTCAAGTTGTTAAGGAACTGCATAGACCTGTGAGACGAAAGTTTCCTCGCCGACGTGTAATAATTAAAGGTTTCGATGACTCCTGGCAGTCGGACCTCGCACAAATGGATCTCTATGCAAAATCCAATCGTAATTTCAAGTTCTTCCTCGTGGTGATTGATTGCTTTTCAAAGTACGTGTGGACGAGACCGCTCAAAACGAAATCCGGTGAAGAGGTAACTCGTGCCTTTGAGAGTATTCTCAAGGAAGGACGGCACCCGAAAAATCTACAAACCGACCAGGGTAAGGAATACTACAATAGTTGCTTTCAGAAACTAATGAAGTCATACGGAATCAATCATTATAGTACATTTAGTGGACTGAAAGCCGTAATAGCTGAACGAGTAATTAGAACGCTGAAAGAACGGCTCTACAAGTACTTTAGTTTGAACGGCACCTACAAATGGATAGATATTCTACAGGAAATCGTTAAGGACTACAACCATCAAAAACATTCCAAGACAAAGATGAGACCTGTGGACATTAATAGGAAAAACGCTCGAGATATTAAAGTATACAATAACCTGAAAATTGCTGGGCCAAGAAAACTGAAAGTTGGAGATGTTGTGCGAATAAGTAAAACCAAGCACGTTTTTGATAAAGGTTACCTTCCCAGCTGGAGTACGGAATTGTTTAAAATTACGCAGGTTAAAATAACTAATCCAGTTACGTATAGTTTGGAAGATATGTCTGGTACACCGATTCAAGGGAGCTTTTACGAAGAAGAATTGCAAAAGGCTGCCTATCCTGATGTGTATCTCGTTGAGAAAATTTTGCAACGAAAAGGCAACAAGGTTAAAGTTCGGTGGCTTGGGTTTGATTCGAGCCACGACAGTTGGATTGGCACTGAAAACAAACTATAACACCAAGGTCAATCATAAATTGATAATAAATTATCATAAATATAGACATGTGCTTGCATTGCAAAATGAAGACTCAGGGTGAAAACATCACTGTAAAGTATTCGAAAAGTTTAAGTCAATATATCACCAAACTTAAACGATTACAGAAAGATATCAAATTTTATTGTGAAAAACAACAAGTGATGCAATATTTAAAAGCCTTACATATATGATGATGGTGATGGGGAACAGAGGAGCCATTAGCAACAAGAGATCTACTTTTCCATCTTGGCGTAGGAACACATAATTGAAATCAACCGCAATCAGGTAGTGGAAGGGGTACAACTATAAAATTGTGAAAATTCCCTACATATATTCCCAGTCCCAGTTTACCTCTCGAGTGATTTGTGAAAATGAGTAGTATCAGCAGTTTTGAAACCATGGATAGTGGTTATAGTAGTGATTCCACTATCAGTTACAGTGCGGACTTGGATAGAGTGTTACAAATGTATGATGAAGCTGCGAAAAAGGAAGACTATTAGTTGCTGCATTCGAGATTTCCATTACTGAATTCAGAGTATGATGTTCAATGTGCACTCAGTCCTGCAAGATCCTATTCTCCAGTGGTTATCTTGCAAAAAACACCTGTAGCCGCTGGAACACCAACGAAAATTGTAATGACTATGTACGAGTGGGAGGATGTCATCATTGAGCTCAAGCTCCTGAAAACAAACTTTTTTGAAAATGTCACACCTCCAGAGTTTGTTGCCCCAGTGACCTGCGGAGATTGTCTCCATCTATCCCAGATCCAGTATGAAGACGCCAAACAAGTGTTGGTGATGAAAAACATTTGCGCGCTCTATTTGGATTATAGTGATGTGATTGAACTCTTAGCTATTAACCCTATTATCTCAAGTAAAATAATTTATTTGGAGCGCTTAAATTACTGTACTTTTTATTATAAAATAATAGATGAAATATGTTTATGGTCAAATTTACTAAATCGTTTGCCGATTGAAAAATTGTTAAAACCATTTTGTTTAGATGACAGGTCTCCATTATGTATTGCATTAAAAGAACATATTTATTATTATAAAAACATTATTTTAAGAGATATTGACATTAGAAAAATTGAATAAATGCTTATAAATTAAAAACATTGTTGTTTATTTCATCAGTTCTACACCATGGAGTGTCGAGAATACTTCCAAATATACGAAAATCGATTACGTACCTTTGAAAACTGGCCTTCCAACTTCCCTGCTGAAAAGTTAGCAAGAGCAGGGTTTATCTACCGACAAGATGCAATAGAATCCGATGGCAGCTTAAATGATGCTGTTGAATGTCCATTTTGTGATACACGTGGTTTCAACTGGGAAGATGGTGATGACCCTGTTGCCGATCATCTGGACTGGAATCCATATTGTCGCTTTTTTGATTTTGATGACACTTACTACATCACCAGACCTATCAGACATAAAAGCAAAGTGACATTTGAGAGCAGACTTGAGACGTTCAAAGACTGGCCTATTGCCTTGAAGCAGACACCCGCCGAGCTTGTCAACGCCGGCTTCTTTTACACGGGCTACGGTGACAGGATCACTTGTCATTGCTGTGGCTTAGAGCTCAAGAATCTCTTACCTTGTGATGATATTACAGAGCTTCACAAAAAGGGATCAGCTAAATGTTTATTGCTTAGAGACTGCCCACCAAATCCCCACACTGACTCTAATCATAATACTTGTAAAATTTGCTTAACTAATGAAATGACAATTGTTTTTATGCCATGCAGACACTTTGCTAGTTGCTTTGATTGTTCTCTGAAAATAGATCATTGCTGCATATGTAGACGGAAAATTGCAGGTTATTTAAAAATATATGTATGTTAAAAATAAAAGACAAAGTTACCAATATGCTGTTTTATTTAAAATAAATAAACATAGACTAATAACATAACTACATCAAATATTACTTATACATATATCTTGAAAGTAAAAATTAATTTAGAGGCTGTAGTGGCCCCAGGGTAAAGTATCATATGAGCCTTTTAACAGATAGCGCTTGTCATCAAAAGGACTGAGGGCAATTTTTGTCTGCTCTACACTAAATATGTTATGAGCATATGATCTAATACAGCGTTGGGAAGCAATAGTTTGCTGGTTTTCTTGCAAACAATAGAGGTAATCATCAAACGTAATACTATTTTTAACTACATTGTATTTTACGCCTTTTGACTTTTTGATGCATTTTCCTCCTAGGATTAGGTAGGTGTACATTTTCGAACGGAGGCCTACAAAATGTGAAATAATGTAGCCCTTAGCCTCATCCTTCATTAAACCAAGCACCTTTTTATTAACTAGTGGGATGTTGTAGATATTATCGGGGGGATAGTCTGATGTGTCGAAACGATGGAGATTGGGTTTGACGAGCTCTTCATATATATCATCAGAAATTATCTCAAGCAAAAATGAATCAGTATCGATGTATAGAAGTTTGACTAGATGATGAGGGTACTTTTTATAAATGAAATCATAGAGGAAGTCATACATTAGGATTTTTGAAAGTTCCAGAATTGCGCACCCGATATACAGAGGTTTATTGAAGAGCAAATCAGTTTTGTTTAACTCAATTGCCATCAACTCATCATCGAATATGGTGCGACTGTGAAATGCTGGGGAAGCAATAAGATTTTTAGCACCGTATCGACCTTCCCAATGGTTGACTAGTTTAACGATACGATGCTTTCGGATATTCTCCATAGTTTTACCGAAGACTGCGTTATTCATCAATTTGAACAAATTCTTCTCAAAATCATTAGTCGCCTGAGCTCTTAGGGAAGTATTTAGATCGATATAGGACTTGAGCCACGGAGACTGTTTGAATTTCAACACCCGGTGAATGTGTTTGAGAATGATACCATTCTCAAGAGCTTGTTTCAGATTTCTATAGTGAATAATATATTTTTCCTTGTCATGCAAGGTAGTCATGAGTTTGGGAAGTTTAGAGCCGGGAGGGGTGCGGCGCTCCGGACAGAAGGGAAGGTCTTTATGATGATCATGCAAATGCTTGGGATACTCCAGATCAACTTCCAAAAAATAACCAATGTCTGAATCATCGGGAATTTGAGTGACATCGATGTTGGTATCAGCAGACCATTGGAATCCCCCGTAGGGTAAGGGTTGACTTTGACTATATCCATATAAATTATTAGCGTCTACGTGGTAAATGAATTTGGAGGGTTTATTAGGATTATAATTGGGCATATACTTGTTATTCGCCTCGGAAAACCTATTAGAACATTGGGAAATACCTCCACGTATTCCACGTTCAATGAACATCAGCATGTCAACATTTTGAAGAATTTCCAATTGGCAACTTGTGTACTTGAGCATACACTGCCAAGAATATCCAGGTAGAGTGTAACAATGGGCTGGATCTAAGTCATATGTTTGATGGGCCCTATCACGGAAATTTTCAAACACGTCAGTTAGAAGAAGAATGTCCACTTTCATGTACAACTCCATGTAGTTGCGAATGGTTTGGCATTCAAAGGAATCCCATACTCTTTTAGCATGTTCGTAATCAGCTTGAGAAACGTTCTGGTCATTCAATTTATTATAAAAATTCTCTATAGGCGGTAATTGGGTTTCACTTAATTTTTCCAATGAATCAACATAATCATAAGGAAAGATTCCCTTTCGTTTTAGCATCTTTAGTTTCGCTAACGACACATGATTGAAGATTGAAGTTAAATTAACAAATTGATCGGTTTTTAAAGTGGATGCCAGCTCATCCAAAGAAGATCCCAGAAATCTAAATGAGTCGATAAATCTAAATTTTATTTTTGTGTCCTTATCATGTTTAGTAAAGGCAATATACTTCTCTTTATTGATTGGTACAAGAGTTATTTGATCATGCTTGGCGAGATCTCTAATTATAAAGTGGGAGTCGTATCCACTTAGGTTGTGGAACACTACTGGAACTATGAAAGACTCTCGGTACCTGAGGTTACAATAATTATGTGAATAGCCTCTAAATGCACCGGAAAGGTGAGAGTGGTCTCTAACGATTTTATCTTGAGGTAAAAAGGGCTTCTCACAGATATGACATGTGCCAGATGCATCTTTGAGACTAACCTCCACATTGAGAGGTACAACATCGGTTAGTTTGGACTGCACGAACTTTGTCAAGTTTGCCATTTCATTGGTGAACCACTCCATACAGTTAGAGCCCGTGAAGCTCCTATAGTACGAAAAAGAGTCATCATAGGAACATTTGAAATAATAACCAGCACATATGGCTGAATGCTGCTGATATTTATGAGTTTTGGTAGAAGTAGTATCGGAAATTGGTAAAAGAATCGACTCAAAATCTGCATAAACAATAAAAGGAAGCCTTTCCTTGAATGAAAAATTATTAAACTCAACTACCGCCTTCTTAGGAAAAGATATTTTGCAATTATTTACATTTTTACAATATTCAATGTGGCTCTCAAGGCTGCTGGAGTCACTAAAATAATTTAGACAACGATCGCATATTAATTTTTTACTTTTATGCTTGCTAAGTTGATTTGAAACAAGACGTGATAAATTTTTAATTAGGCAGAAATGATATTTTATTTCCACGTCGTTTGCTGTTATTTCTACATTTTCGAAATCATTGACTTTAGGAACATATTTATTTTGAATCATTAAGAGATTGACATGTTTGTCTAACTTACATTTAGTGATTCGAGCTGGAACTGTTTGATAATACTCATTATCTTTTGTTTTTATCAATTCTAAGACATATACATTAATAGAAATATTATTAAGTTTCTCAAACTTAGTAATTTGCTGTAAAGTCATAGGAAATGTCAAACCAGTTAGATTTAATACAGTAGATGGCTCGGGGTAAGCTGATATTCTATCAACATTAATGGCTGTAGGGTACAAATGAGCAATAACGCTGTATAAAAAACAAAGATCATCATCATAGTTCTTAATATTGATTACAGCATGTTTTTTAGAAATTGATTCTGGTAATCTTATGAAAGATGAGGCTCCATTTCCAATTTCAAATTTATTTATGTTTATTTCTAAGTTTAGAACTTTATACAAACTCCATCCTGATGCCTTTTCCTGAAATTCCTCTAATTTACGTAAAATTTCATTCCGAATGTGTTCATAGAACCACCCATTCAAATCTGTACCCCTATCTATTATCGCGTTTTTCGTATTAAAATATTTATATTCCATAATTTCCTCCATTCCAGATTTCTTTATGAATTCACCACAAAAGGTTGTATTTACTTTAAGAGTAGGCATTGTTTTCAAAGTATTAATTATGCGCGCCTTAAAAAGGAAAAATGCATCATCTAAAAATTTAAAAATATTGATATGAATGAGATTAATGATTACTCCTGTTCGAACACGTGAGCGAAACGCTGACTCTACATCATACCATTTAACGCGATCACTTCTTTTTGACTTCTCACCAATTCCCCCACCCCTTTTGATGTTAGCATAATTTTTCAAATCATTTCTAAATCTTTTTATATGACTAATTTCAGACTGAAGCTTATTCAAAGTTCCTATATGTAAATCTGATTCACGAATAGCTCTGTTACATAAAATTAATTGTTTTTTACTTATTTTCAGCCAGCTAGATATTTGCTCTGGAGAGCAACGTTTCTTTGAGAAAATTATATTTGATGCTAATCTAAACTTGTTAATAATATCGGTACTAATATTCGCTATAGCCTCTGAATTCATTTTTACTCGTATAACAATATAATAAACTATTACAAACTTGAGAAATATCAATGGAATATTAACAGTAAAAGTATAACTGAAGCATGCAAAATTTAAAATAAAAACTTACAACTAAATTCTTTTATATTCACTCCGCAGAAATTTGAAAAAGCACTCGGGGTTCTAGTTTGCCTCCAAGTTGCTGCAGCCCGATGAATTCGATGTGGAACTTTCCACCGCCAAATTTGTCTAGGTGTGGTTTATATACCTGAGTGACCCGTTTCGGCAGGAAGGTTACGTGGTCCTCTAATTCAAGTAAGATGGTTTCACCGTATCTTGGGTTGACCAGTTTGGCTGCCAGAATTCGATACTTCTGGTTAAGCTGCAAGTCTTGAATTTTTATTGCCGGCTTGTTGTCAATCTCTGCGGAGGAAACTGCATTAAGTTCTTTCAAAAAATCCATTTTCTATAACAAAAATTAAATACTATGAACTTGGTTGCGTCTAAACTCTAATAATTTTTGAAAGACAGGCGCAACATATTGGAAGCAAATTACCAAAAATTTAGGAATAGAACATTGAAATTTTTAAGAAAAGCAGACAGAAACTACCTGATTCGAATAACAAAACTACAAATTTATAATGAATCCAAACACTCCTAATAATTTTTGAAAGACACACACAAAATATTAGATGCAAATTAACAAAAGTTGGAACTAGAACATTGAATTGAAAAGCGGGCAGAAAATATTCAATTCGAAAAACATACTCTATTAATTTCAAATATTTTGAAGGGCAGTCACAAAATACTAAAAGCAAATTAACATAAATGAAATTAAGTAAATACTCACATAATGTTTTTTTGAACAACACACACTATCACTAGATACACTTTGCAAGTTGAATTAACAGTTAATTTCACAAAGCACAAACACAATCACTGTAGTTGATATGTGATCTCTTTGATAGTTGAATTAACAATGAAATAAAAATTCGCAATTATTTTATTTATCAGCATCGAACTACGTCATTTGCGTATAACGAAATTTCCGTTAGTTCTAGAAAAACAACTAATTAATGCTTATCATATGGGAACTTCCTGCAAAAGTTTGTTGCTGCAAACAACATGATAACCTAATCAAACCACAGCTTCCTGTAAATTTATTTAGCTCGGTTTCAATTAGCGTAAACAAGATATGACAGTTTCCTTTCACTGCGGTCATCATTTCCGGTTTGTGGTTTTGATATCTAAAATACCAGATATAATGTGAATTTATTATCAGGAAATTTCCGGTTTGTGGTTTTGATATCTAAAATACCAGATATAATGTGAATTTATTATCAGGAATTTTTAAATAATCACGGATTCATGATTTATATTATTTTTCGATTTTATTAACATTACATTTAAATAAATACAGATTTATGATTTGAGAATTTATTATCAGGAATTTTTAAATACATTTATGATTTTATTGGCATGAATTTTTAAATAAATATAGGTTTTTATTCATCTCTCAAGACGTAAAAAATTCCTGGTTCCACCAGGAGTAAACTAAAAGTATCTGGGAGTCCTCCTATTGCTGGGCGCTGAGTTCTACCTCCTCCACGTGTGAACTGAGCCTCTATGAAATCAGTACGACCGCCCATACCTGCACGTTTCATTTGAGGTGGCCCTATATCTATTTCTACCCCATTTGGTAATCGATGGCTAAACAAGCAAGTGTTTCCAAACGGACATTTGGGTTTGCTTTTTCGGAAATACCTACATCGTATTTTCTTCATTTTTTCGTTTTTCTCAGCTATATAACGATCTTTTTCCGCTTTCTGGTAATAAACCTCAGATTGATAGACATAAGGAGACATAATACGGCATTCTGGACAGCCTCTGCGAATATTCAATTCAAAGTCTTTATTTTGATGCCATCTTTTTACGCATGGGAAGCAGAAACAATGGTTACAATTTGGCAATAGCCCAAAATTATTAGTTATCTCTTCCAAACATATTCCACACCTTTTATTCATAGTGAATTGAATAAGACTGCACCTATAGCCACAAAAATCTAATATTTGTAGTGTTTGCTGTCGTCACACACTCACGACAATAAGTTAAAAGAATTTATTTCTTTTATTCAGTCTTGAGTTGAAGCTGTAACAATCCAGTCATGAATTTGGAAAGTTTACTTGATGACCAAGTAAGATTTAATATGAGTGCAGTGTCAACGAGAACTATACAACCGAAAGATTTAACTGGAAAGCTAAATCCCAAAAATGGATGTTACGTGGTACCAGACGTTTTTAACAACTGTGATTACCTACAACGGACGCACTTGCATATATGCGGCAGTACCAGAAATTTTAACAATTAATATTACCGATACCGAGACCACTCTCAAAATTGGTGAAACAATTATACATTTAACGGTGGAGAGTTACACGGTGCTTAAAAAATACTTGGAATTTGCATATGGTTTCCATAACGATCCTTCACATGGAAAGGATGAACCTGACACTGTATGGGATGATTGCCAGCTTTGTTCTGATGGTATTTCTTTGGATTTGACTATGTGGTTGGATGATGGCGGCCTTACTATATATTGTACAAAAACAAAACAAAATATAGCTTTAATTATTAAGGATGCTCTGAAAATTCATAATATACTATATGCTAATAAAGATATTTAAACAGTTGTCTAGTTTTAATATATCCATTATTTTCACCTTAATTAAATTTCAGACGCTTGAAACAAATTTTTCCAAGTCTCAAAATTATTACGCTCGGCCTTGAATCATCCGACAAAATCAGAGACTCGAAGGAGTTGCCGTTCTTGCGCAGGTAGGCGCTCGCTTAGGAAAACTATAGACTCGAAGGAGTGGACGTTCTTGCGCCTGCAGGCGTTCAATGCCTTGAATCATCCGACAAAATCAGAGTCTCGAAGGAGTTGCCGTTCTTGCGCAGGTAGGCGGTCGCTTACGATAACTATAGACTCGAAGGAGTGGACGTTCTCGCGCATGCAGGCTTAAGCAAAAGATTTTAAATTTTTTTACAGACAACAAAATACCAAGATTTTAAATTTTTTTACAGACAACAAAATATCATATCCCCCCATCCAGCCCCCAAATATCTAACCGAACAACGCCCAAAAACCCGCGCCCACCCAACGGGCATGTACTATACCTTTTCAAATAAACATTTCTCGATTAACCGCATTAGCGCAGCTCGGTGGACACCTGACTTTGTAATCAGGCAAGCCGCGTTCGATACCCGGCCAAGTATTTAGCTTTTTTTCTTTGTAACCACCACAACCATCAACAGATGGCGTGCACTCTGCAACCCACGCAACCCACAATACAATTGCTTTCATTTATTAACAACAGATGGCACGCACCTCTGCGACACACCCAAATGTCTTTCGCGCACCCCTACGACCACCCCCAATATCTTCTTCTTCTTCCCAATGTCTTCTTCTTATCCAAACAACAACTACCAACAGCTCGGCAGCAGCTCCCGGCCAGAACTCGATGACTGGTTACCTTTATGCCCACTTCCGCTCCAGAAACCGCTTTGTTTAACTACTCCAAACAGTAATTCTATTGTTGAAAGATTTCACTCCACACTCTTAGAACATTTAAGAACTCTTTCACTTTTGAAACCACAACTAACTTCTTTCGAAAAATTAATCTACGCTATAACAGGCTACAACAACTCAATACATTCAAGCACAAACCAAAAACCAATTGATCTTTTATTTGGACATCTTGAATTAAAAGACCCTATCGAAATAGATAATTCGATACAACCGATCAATCATCAAATAAATGAACATAAAGAAACCATGTTAGAACTTTATAAAAATATCAACTAAAAATGCTCTGACAAAAAACAAAAGGTAATTACTAAACTTAACGAAAAAAGAAACGATCCACCCGATATCCAACCAGGAATCAGCCGTTATAAAAAACTAACGGAGCGACAATCCAAAACAAAACCCCTTTACAATCGAGAACATATTTTAAGATCTAACGAATTAACATTAACAACCCCTCACGGTACTTACCATAAACAAATTTTTAAACCTCAAAGAAAATTTACCAATCAATTTTTGCAGGATAATCCTGATGACAATCCTGATGACCAACAATCTGATAACGTCACGGAAAGTTCAGATTCAGAACCTGAACAATAACCCCGGAATTTTACTTTTCAAACAAGGAACCGCAAGAATTAAAATTGGTTCTCACTCTTTCCTTCATTATATTCCCATCAATTCAATCAAAACCCAAATTTTTAATATTACTCGTGAATATGAACACATTGGTAATTTAATAAACCAAACTACCCTTAATTATAAAATGGAACTTTATACTAGTTACCAACATTTGAAATTTGAAATTGATAATGTAAATAAAAAACTAATTTCAATTTTCCCAATCAAAGATACAAAAGAGGCTTATTGAATCCTCTAGGTAGCATTATCAAATCTATAACTGGAAACATGGATCAAGAAGACGCTAAGGAAATCTATAACAGCATTTCACAATTAGAAAATAATCAAAACCAGATTATTAGAAAGGTAAATAAACAAATATCTCTAAGTACTAAATTGGTCAATGGTATAAATGAAACAATTACGTCAGTTACGACAAATCAAAAATTAATTTCTAATAAGGTTGAAGAATTACGAATTGCTCTAAATTCGGTTATGAACATTATTTTGAAATTCGAGAAATCTTAAATCATGTAAAACTTAATTTAGACTCAATACTTAATTTTCTGACTGAAATCGAAAATGCTATAAGTTTCGCTAATCTAAACACTTTGCATCATAGCATTATTTCACCAGAACAACTTAAACATTTAATAAACATTCTTTCTGAAATTCACAGCCATTCACAAATATTATTTGATAAGAACAATTATTTTGAATATTACAAAACTGTCAAAACAAATATTCTTTACACTGACGATAAATTAATATTTTCTTTAGAATTTCCACTAGTTCATTCTGAAGTTTTTAATCATTATCACTTATATTCGATTCCGAATATCAATAATACCATAATTATTCCTCCTCAACATTTCCTCATATTGAGTAATGACCAATATCAATACCAAGAAGATCCATGCCAAGAAATTAACCCCAACTACCTGTGCCAAACAAACAGCCTGGTGCCTACACACGAAAATTTAGACTGCATCACATCAATCCTATCGATGGAGACAAACTTAGAAAAATGTCAACAAGTTCCTGTCAAGTTAATCAATACCATTATTGAGGAAATCGATGAATCCCATTATATTGGTATTTTTCCAAGGCCACAGAAAATTCAAACAAATTGTGAAGAAAACGATGTAGCCATCATCAAAGGACCTTACCTTTTTGAAGTTCCACCCAAATGTTCAATTTCAACCCCGAAGTTCACCTATCAATATGAAAAGGGAATCTCCCAAGGACATCCAACAGCCCTTCAAGATGTTGAAGAAATTTCATTACCAGTTATGTCTGTTCAAAAACTTAAATTAGAAAAAGTTTTACTTGATAAATTGCATCAAATTCAACTTGAAGAAATTAATAATGAACCTTTAGAAACAATTCAATTGCATTCAAATTATCACAGTTGGTCCATTGGAACATTTTCAATTTTGATTTTATTAATAATTTGCTATTTTCTTATTATAAATAGAAAACAAATTCAAGCTTCAATAAAGAAGAAACTTCAACCCAATGGACAAGATGCCACTCCAAGAAGAGTTGACGAAACTCGAATAGTTCCACCTTCGAGTTCCTTCTAAGGGATGGAGGATTTACGTAACCCTTAACTGCAAATGCAACAAGATTAAAACCGCACGTGCAAGGACGCAGATTCAGCGTCTTGGCTGCCTGATGAATATCAAACCGATCTTGAATTAGAATCGGCATAACAGTTGAAGTAGTTAGACGTATTTTCATAATTGAATATTTTACATGTTATAATCACATATATTTTTGAATTTATAATTTTAAATTT
Source organism: Octodonta nipae (assembly GCA_034190945.1). Lineage (NCBI taxonomy): Eukaryota > Metazoa > Arthropoda > Insecta > Coleoptera > Chrysomelidae > Octodonta > Octodonta nipae. The sequence goes on along the minus strand of CM067217.1, from coordinate 90,854,930 downwards.
AAGTGAAATAAATATTTTTTAAAAACAGTGTTAATTAACACAAAAAGATCACTGGCGCAGTTAGTAGGATTTTGGAACGGGAAATTATCAAAATTAACCCATCTGAAACCAGAAAATTCCAAAGAACCTCCACGATCAGGAAAGTTCCAGGGATCTGTCAAAACCTCCACGAAGGAAAGTTTTACAGGCATGAAGACACAAATATTGTAAGTTACTCAATTCCAAATTTCCAAAATTTATAATTTTAAGTTTAAGTGAAATAAATATTTTTTAAAAACAGTGTTAATTAACACAAAAACATCACTCGCCCACATTGTACTGCTGCATTCTGCCCTTGGTCCGGGTCTTCGGGCCCTTACTGGCTGCACAGGTGGCACATTTGCGGCACCAAGCTCTGACGTCTTCGAAGTAATTCACCAAGTAGTACCGCTGGCGAACTTTGTCTAGGGTTTTATTCATGCCCAGGTGGCCTCCGGTAATCCCATCATGTACTTCGGTCAGGATGGCTGGTACCTTTCTCTTCGGAACTAACAGTTGGGACTTGGTTTCTCGTCCATCAGCGCTTTCCCAGACTCGCTTGAGCATTCCATTGTCTACTCTTAGAGAGTCCCATTGAGCCCATAACGATTTCACAACGCCTGAGTATCTAGCTACCTCGTCCCATCGTGGCCTGGGTGCCCCTCTCGTTTTGAGTGACAAGATTGGTTCGATGTCTGGATCAGCCATTTGGTCTTGAATGCACTGTTCCTTTGTCTAGTCTTCATTGGCCTGCACTCGGATCTGCCTGATGGAGATACCCTCTCGCTGTTCCGTCTTTAGACAATTTCCGCATTCCAATCTACAGGGTCTTCTGAATAGTGCATCGACATTATTGTGCAAACGGCCGGCACGGTGTTCCACCTTGAAGTCGTATTGCTGTAATTTCTCCATCCATCTGGCCAGTTGTCCTTCCGGTGTCTTCATGTCCAGCAGCCATTTGAGTGCGGCATGATCTGTTCGGATTAAGAAATGACGACCATAGAGGTATTTGTGGAAATGGTCTACAGTCCTTATTATTACAAGAAGTTCTTTTCTGGTAACGCAATAGTTTCTTTCTGGTTTCGAGAATCCACGGATGTAGTACTCGATCACCCTCTCTTCACCATCTTGCACCTGGAATAAGACGGACCCCAAACCGGTGTTGCTGGCGTCGGTGTCTAAGATGAACTTGCCGGACTGTGTAGGAAAGGCTAGGATTGGGCTGGAACATAGTGCTGCCTTCAGTCGCCTGAATGATGTTTCGCAATCCTGATTCCAACGGAAGGCCTCTTTCTCAGTGGTCTGCCGATGTAGAGGCGCGGCAATGGTGGCAAATCCCTCAACAAATCGCCTGTACTAGGAACAGAGGCCCAAGAAGCTTCGCAGTTTATGTTTGTCTCTCGGGAGTGGCCAATCGTTGGTGCGGATTCCTGACTCGGAAACGACGTGGCCTCTACTTCTTTTTGGAACAAGAACACGAACACTTCTTCGGGTTGAGTCTCAGGTGGTTGGCGTTATTAATTCTGGAGAATACTTCGCCCAGGTTCTTCGGATGGTCGTCGAATGTCTGACCCATGACTAGAATGTCGTCGAGGTATACTAAGCACGTCCTCCATGTTAACCCGCTCAGTACATACTCCATTAGCCTCTCAAATGTAGCAGGTGCATTACATAACCCAAAGGGCATGACCGTGAACTGAAACAGCCTTTTACTGGTGGAGAACGCTGTCTTCTCTCTGTCGTTTGCGTGTAGACCAACTTGCCAATATCCACTTTTTAGGTCTAGTGTGGAGAACCACCGGGAGCCTGCTAATGTGGTTAAAGTGTCATCGATTCGGGGTAGTGGATAGCTGTCTTTCTTTCTTCGTAACGTCATTCAGCTTTCTGTAATCCACGCAAAATCGGGTGGTTCCATCCTTCTTTTTAACTAGCACAACCGGAGCAGACCATGGACTAATGGATGGCTCAATAACTCCATTTTGTAACATGGACTCGATGTTTTCCTCGACTCCCTGTTGTTGCCCCAATGGTAGTCGTCTAGGTGGTATTCTGATGGGTTGAGCCTTTCCGGTATCTACTCGATGCTGGATGATGTGGGTGCGACCGATGGTTCCATCTTCACTGTTAAAAATTTGCCAGTGCTTTGTGATAAATTGCTTGGCTTTCTTCTGGTTCTCTGGCGTCAGATGTGTCAAATGGTGAGCAAACTGTTGTAGGAACTGTTTACTGGGCCCTGTCTACTTCACCGACGTCTGGTACTCTTCTTCGCAATTGATGATGGTCTCTACTGGCTCGAAACAAGCTATCTCTTGACCATTGGCAATTCTGATGTCGTTGTTGGACAAATTCAGGACTGTGATTGGTATATCTCGTCCGGTTTTAACTATAGCCCGTCCAACTAAGTAGTCATGAGCTGAGTGTACGGGCTCCACCATTCCAACGCAGCTCCCAGGATTGCTGTCTAGCTGCCCATGAATAATCTTTTCCGTTCGACCGGGAATTCTAACTGAAGGCTTTGCCACAATTTTTATGGAGGTGACTGAACTGTTGACGGGCCGTGTCAATACAAATTCCTCATTTAGGAACCGAAGAACATCATATCTCGGGTCGAATATAAATCCATACTGGCTAATTAGGTCCATTCCTAGTATAAAACCGTCCTCAATATTCGCTACCAGGACCCTATGCCGGATCATGGTGTCCCCTATCTGTAGCACCACATCTGCCTCAACCTGTATTGACATGGACTCGCCGGTGACTGTTCTGAGCTGGATGTTATTGGTAACTGGCCGAGTTTCTGATGATCTCAAAACCCTGGACTTGGTAATGGACACAGCGGCGCCGGTGTCGATGGTGATGGTAACTGCTCGCCCATTGATGGTGCCTCTGATGACTAGGCTGCCGCTATCTCGGCAAAATCCTCGGATGGATAACGTTTTGGGGGCTGGTGGAGGGTCAGTCAGCATTCGCCCCCTTATACTGACTGGCTGACGGTCCCTGGACATGTGGCTGTTCTGTTGGTTACGCCTGGTCGGTGATCGTTCAGGTGGCCTCACTCGACAACCACGTTGGAAGTGTCCTGTCCGTCCACAGCGGTAACATGCCCCTCTGGTGTTAGTTCTTTGTGACTGTTCTAATATTTGGTTCACACCAGCCAGCAGCACTTGAAAAGGTGACTCTGACTCTTCCTGGTTGAAGGAAACTGCTCGGACCCTCGGCTTGGACATGTTCATGACAGCCTCTACTTCCAAAGCCCGAAGTAGAGCTTCATTACTATTCTTGACGCCACTTAGTCTTAGATTTCGTTGTACTTCCACATTTCTGATGCCGTTTATGAAACTCTGTGTGGCGAACTGGTCTTTAGTTTCCTCTGGCAGGTTTGGGTAGGACAAGTGAAATAACCGTCTAATCTCTGCTTCGAATTCTTGGAGGCTTTCACCGGATTTTTGCGTTTATCCACTCAGTTGGACTTGGTATACCTGGCTCAAGGATTGATTGTCGTATCTTTTGTCTAGGATGGCGATGATCTTGTCGAAATTGCCTTGTTTTGGAATGCTTTGGAGGAGTTCTACGGCCGGACCTCTTAACGAAATTACCAAAGACGTCGATTTTTCTTGATTATCCCATCCATTAGCTGTAGCCACAGCTTCAAATTGCCGTTTATACATGGGCCAAGATCAGCTGCCATCAAATGTGGGTGGTTTGCTAACGAAACCTTTGGTACTCACGGTGTGCTGGTTTTTTCCTCGCTGTAAGTCCTGTTGCATTTTTTTGATTTCTGTTTCTACCTTGTTTTGGATGGCACTGATTTTATCTTGAACTGTGTTTTGAATAGAACTGATTTCAAACTTTACCTGGCTTTGGATGGAATCGAGGTCATCTACTTTGGTTTCAAGAGTGTCCACGGTATTTTTTATGGTCTTAATGTCATCATTTATTTCTTTTATGTCTGACTCAACTATTTGCATTCTGTCATTAACTGTTTCATTAACTTGTGCTACTATTTGCATTAATTGTTCAAATTGCAGTCGTCTTTTCTCTTCAGTTTCGTGCGTTTTAATTCAATTTGATCTTGTTTCTCTTCAAATGCTTTAAAATCATTTTGCCTGTGTTCATCTAATAATTTAAATTAATTTTGTCGTTCTAATTCAAGTTGATCTTGTTTTTCTACAAATTTCAAGAATAATCCTTCCATTAAATTTTGTTGTTTTTCTTCCATGGCAGTGACAAGATTTTCTAATTCTATTTTACTAACCTTTGTAGAATTTCTTCCTGATGTTGTTTTTCCTTCTTGGCACGTTTTTCTAGAATCTGTGCTATTTTTTCGTCCAGTCCCTCCGTAACCTGCTTGACTATTTTTTTGGTAGTTTCGTCCATCTTTTCCATTCTACGGGTTTCCATAAATCAAATTAAAATTTTAACTGCACTTAATCCTTCACTTCTGAGACCAAATTGCAATATAGTCCATGGGTTCAATTTAAAATTATAAAACTAATTTTTACTTTCACTTTTCTAGAACTTTATTTACATCAAATTATATAGAACAGGTGATTCACAATAACAATACGAAATACGCTCGTCGTCCTTTCTAACTAACTGCTGCGAGGATGGGTTCTCCTTTTAAAATCAGCGTCGAATTCTCTAGTATAATCCAGTTTCAATTTTACAGTTGTCGAGTTATGACCGAGATAACTTTTTTTCCCGTCCGAACCTTCTAAGTTTTTTTTATAACCTAGCGATCGTTGTCGTACTGAAATGATACAGGGTCGGCATTTCGGAACAATATATATAAAAACAAATTAAGATAAATCCAAATTTAAACAAGATATCACAAGACAAGGAAACATAATTTTTGGCCGCTCGTTCCTTTTGCCGAATCAGGGAATCAGATGAAATCTTTACCAGTTTACGATCTAGCTTTGCGTACTCCGACGCTACTTCGTCCCTATAACGAGGTCTCTTCCCGGCCGTTTGCTGGTCTAAGAAACCTCTACCCTGGGTTCAGAATCTGAACCTACTACTCTACGAACAAACTCACAGGTTTTTGGCACTAACACTCCTCGGTTAGGAAAATGTAAAGGTACTCACCTAATGCGAATTATCCTTTAATCCCAAAAGGTTTACCTGTGAATCAAAAGAAAATATAGCTCACTAACTTTCTAGCTAGCTAAACATTAATTAAAACACCCTCGCTCCTCTCGCGTTTCCCGTCTCTCGGCGATAAATTTTATAATAACTCTTTAATTTACTTCTTAGCGCCCTATTTGGACAGGTGAAACGTTCCTCTCTTAGGAGTCACGTTTCCACCCTTTTTGTCCCCTAAATCCGTCGCGCCACGTACGACTCCTTTTATTGAGTTCCGGCCCCGAACTAGTTTGTAAATTCTCTGGACCTTTTCCTCGTGAACTTTGGCCCCTCCCATATGGGTACCATCTTCGCGAATAAGTTAACAACAAAACCCCCTACCTCGTGTGTTTTTCATTGTCCGATTGGCTGCATCTTCCTCCATTGGCAATCTTTGGTTTTTGTTTAAAATGTTGCAACACAGTTTGTGTCGACCTGTTTTTTAGCACGTACAATATTTCAAATTTCTGCTAACCCTTAATCGACAAATCAAAAAACGGAACGATATGTATAAACTATTCATTGTTTAAATAAAATTATTATAACATGGAAAATGGGTTAAGTTTCTCAACATCTGCAAGTGGTATACATTGTGTGAAATTTCACAATTTTAGCGACATGTTTCATGTTCTGCAATACGAGCGTAATTTTTCTATAGGACGCCAACGGTTTTTAGTTTACTTACGTGAAGAAATATTAAATAACATATATCCGATAAAAGAAAAAAAATACATTATGAATTCTTGTAAACACCCTCGGGATGTTACATCATTCCCCCCTTCGAAAAATTTAAGGCTCAGTACCCTTGAATTTTCCCAAAACTTTTCGAGCTCCCCAGTAAAACGAAATTTTCATTACAATTTCCCTTGTCGCATTTATACTTAAGTGTATTGACAAAGTTGCACTTTTCCGTTACAATTTTTAATTGGACGCACTCCACACATACACTCGATGCTTTTGTAGACGCTGCATTTTGTCCCAATCTCCACTACTAAATGCCGCTAAATCATATCAGCTGAGACGAGGTAGGTCAAGATTAGTTCAGTGGGTCACTTGCGAACAATTAGTCTTACCGCAACACAAGGTTGGAGACAACATGGTTGAAGTCCAAATTGTGCACTACTTTTGAGAGTTTACATTGTCTTTACAAATTATACGTTTTACGCCGCAAGTAAAAGTTTGTTATGGTTTTTGAAGGTTCTTTCACTCGTCCGCGGAAATGTCTAAAATATCAGTCCAATTGGGGGCGGGCGGTTTCACGAAACTTACGTTAGTGAACGAATCGGTCGACCTGGTTTGGATCAAACGGCATTAATTTGGCTTGCTGGTACTGCATATATTTGGGCTGGCTAATTGGCTGTCCGGGTTGAACTGTGAACTTCGGTTGGCTTTGGAACTCATACTATTTAAGGCATCTCTGTTATCTGGAACTTATAATTCGTTGTCTGCTTCTCCCTTGGCTAGTTATCTTTTCTGGAATTTATTCCCTGGTAAATCTGGCTGCCTATCGTCCGGTTATTGGCTTCTCTCTCACCAATATATTATTATCTTTATCTCCATTCGCCACATCATCTGCGTTCATCAACACAACTGCACATCGATTCCTAGGACATTTCCTATGTCCGTGAACCATAAATTCTTATAACAACGCTCCATTGCTCCATCATTGAAACCTGTGTAGGCGTACCGGGACCCGGTAGCCACACTAAACAAAATTCTCCTGGACTTTTCCCAAAAGTCCTGACTTCCACTCTGGAAGTGAACATCCTGGATACCTAACTCTCGTATCCAAACAATTAATTTTTATCTGTATTCTCTCGATCAATTTCGACTCCGTGTGTAGATACACTTTAACCTGTATGTATCCACACCAATATTACATCTGGACGATTTTTGTTCCTACAGCCTATCGTCTTATTTACCAAAATTAAATAAAACCCTTTTTTTCTGCTAGATAACCTTGATCTGTTTTAACTTGCACACGTTTGACTGAATAGTACTGATATTTCTCAAGCCACTTCTGGTTATAAAAGCTTCATCTTCTGCCCAAAATTACGATCTCCATTTCCACGATTGACTGGATTCTGACGCGATGACATTGGCGACGTTTTTTTCCGAACTTGAAATCGAACCATTAAGTCCATTCGCGACCTTATAACTTTACTTTGCATTTCGAAGTGCTTCAACGCCCTCAACCGCACTAGCATGAAACTCTATTACCTTAGTATTAACTGCGGGTTACCAACTTTTTAACCATACCCTGTACATGACATTATCGTAGTATTTTAGCTAAGCGCTAGTAGGAGATCTGCATCAGGATCTCTGCATCTCCACAGACCATGACCATGGAAACTGATGATTTCTTCCTTGACAAATTTTCCAGTCTTTAAATTTCATCATATTACAATACAACAATTAATTGCAATAACCAAAAGTAAAAAAATTAATCCAAAATTATTTCCAAAAACAAAAATCTCTAGATTCTATCAAAAGTACAAAATCAAAATAAAAATCAATACTAACCATATTATGAAACATTTTCTAAGCACATGTTCCCAATAATATTATCAAAAATGATCAAATGTAAATAAACTTATTTATATAAATAACTCCCTATATTCAGTACACAGAAAATCCAAACTCAAAATTGTTATCCCAAAACAATAACAATACATAAATAACCAAAAGTTAAACAAACATATTTATCAACATCTCAAAATATCTGAACTTGATCTGTTAAGTTTCATTTATATCCCCAATAAACAAATCAAAATATCTATCTCTAATCGATTTATAATATACCAAACTTAAATCCCAACTAAATTCTTCCAAATGATTGCCCTGGCGCATAGCAACCATTTGAGAGTACTATTCATCCAATATCTGATGGATATTGGGTATGTGAGTCCATCACTGACTCCTTTAATTCGTGAAACAAAATTTAAAAAAATCTATTAAAAAAAATTGTCTCAGCTCACTACTGGTGAGCATGTCTCCATGTTACTTTATTTAAAAAAAAAATCAAAAGACTGACTCAATTACTGGTCCATCTTCCAAAACAAAACAAAATCAAATTTCTCTAAAACTTACTCAATTACGGCTAGAAATGACTACAAACCTTTCTGTTTGCTACTCATTAAAGACAGTTCCAAACTATTTGCATTTTTACTTGTATACCCACAGTACAGCCCCTGTGATAAATCCTTTACCTAGTCAAAACAATTAGTAATACAAAATTTCGTACTCTTTATGATCATGCCTCGTAGTACTAAAATCATTTGTAACAAGTATTGGTACTTCGTTTAAATATAATACAGCTTATGCTGAGGCCTATTTTTGACACTACAAAATTGTTGACAGCGTACATTCCTTTAGCAAACAATACTCCGTACGTTTACCTTTTATTATTTATATAGTTTACTTTTTTTTCCTTTATTGAAATCGTTCTCTTTTATTTTTATCTCAATTAAAAACTACCTCTTTTAACAAAAAAAACTCTTTTGATTTACTTCATTCTCTTCCAAAATATTTCAAGTCGCCTGAACATTTATCTCATTAGAATAAAAAATATATACACAATTTAACCAGAATTACAATCGCAATTATACGGCAATGTATATGACTCATACAGATCTGTTGGGTTCATCGACTCTTGCATTACATTTGTTCATGTTCGGACTGACTCAACTTTTTTTTTCCACTTGAGTTATATTTATTTGTTTTCGGACTAGTCTCGAAACTAAAGATTATAAATTTATCTCTCATTATTTTATGCTCAGTGCCATTAATTTATATATCCTTACGATTGGAGAACAAAATTATCTCCGTAATGCAACAAAAATTTTCAATCTAACATTCGGACAAAAAAAAATGGATCTTCATTTTATAGAACAGAACTTTCTAAGTAAGATAAACCCTTCTGGTATTCAACGACTTGTCCAGGAAATATATGAATGGTTATGATAACCTTCCATGGGGGGAGAAAAATGAGTCTACGTGCTATAGACTTTCAGGGGAGGGGGAATCAGGATTTTTACATCCCTCATCCGGGCATGTATTAATTTTGCTTGGGTTTACAGCTGGCCAATACATTAAAGCTGCGAAAAATATTCTCAACCGTTTTTCGCACGGCGATGCCATTACTCAATAATGACAACGCAAGGGTGGTTTCCCAGTTCATCTGGACGTTCGCAGGTGACCATTCATATACACCAAAAGCGTAGGCATTTCTTTAACGCCTCTCTATCAAGTTCTATCCATTAAAATATACTAATTGTCTTTATTATAAAAAAAATCTATAGGATTTCGCGGTGTCTATATCTTGGAAACCTTCCCAAGTTCAATATGATATTCCAAATAAAATGCAGTAATCAATAACAATCAATAAGAAAGTATATATAAATATATCATGTGCACTCAATGTTTAAATAAAAACAATGAAAAATAATAAATGTCTTTCCATACATCAAATAAAACATTTCCATCAAGGGTAAACTAATAGCACGAAAACTAATAAAATTATTTCAATTATATCAAATAAATACTTCCCAATAGTGGTAAATTAAAGGCAATCAGAAAATAATCAACTATTTCAGTATATCAAATAAAACCACTTCCAATCAATGGTAAATCAAATGCAATTAAAAATATATATATCAAATGGTAAAACACTACAAATAAATAACTCAAAAAGGTGATCAAAAGTTACTTTGTATATGATATAATTAAACTCACAAATCATAAACAATCCTAAATAGAATCAGGAAACCAATAGTGCCTAATTTATATTTCCACATTAAATTCAACCTTTAATATCGCTTCTTTCTTGCTAGACTTTTCAACCCTGTTATTGTTCAACAGTTAGTGTCAACCCTGTGTTTGTTTTCCTCTCTAAAATCCATAACCTTGTAACGCAAAACCGCTCGAGAGAGATATCCTGTTGGTTAGACAATACACCTCTCTCTCACCTGTCTTGGCGATATGGTGCCGATAGGCTGCTCAGTTAGTATCCGGTGGCGTGAGTTCGTTGTTCAATTGGCAGAAGGACTATGCAAGGGCGCCAGGCCAATGGCACACACAGTTCACAAGAAAAACGACAAGATAACGGGAATTTACAATTTATTTTATTTAAATACAAATTAACCCAGTTTCCTATATAGTTAAGTTGGTAATAGAGAACAAAATTTAAAATAATCAAGGTATATAAAAAAACTGTTAGAGTGAAGTTACAAACAAAACAATCCATAAATTCTTGCCTTACAATACCCTCGGTAGGAATGCCTTTCCGTTGGTGAGTCTGCTGTCCAAGGTCCTGATCCTGGAGCCATATGCCAACCAGCAGATGGGGTTCTAATAACCCAGGGCGGCCAGGAGTTGCCACTGTCCTACCAGAGGACAAGTCGAATCAGGTAGTACTGCCAGAGTTCTGCTCCCTTGATATGAGGCTAGTGGTTACGTATCTGGGCACTCTTAGCCCCAGTTGATGGCATACATGAAAAATTTATTGGCCAATTAGTTATAGCCCTTAGAGTATCGATACTGAATTTTCTCCCTGACTAGTATAGGCGTATATATGCTCTATAGTATCGGTTCGGTACCTGTATGAGGTGAGGCACCCTACCTTAGTTTTCCCTAACTTCTTCTCCCTAAATTTACTATTTGAATACTACCAAAAATGAATGAAAATACTTTAACTAATAAAAGTAAATTTGAAACGCTTCAAATTTTAAGTAAAAATAGATAACGATAAGACTTTAGGTAAATTGCAACTGTTAGTTATAGTTTCAAACTAAAGTAGATTTAAATAACAAATCAATTATTAATTACAGATAAAATTTAACGGTAAATCAGATATATAAACAATTATGTTTGAGAGCTAATAATGCGTTTAAAGATAACGATATGAAAAAATTATATTCAAGATCTAATAATGTGCCTTCTAATCCGACAAACCGTTCGACGACTGAATGAAAGCGAATTTCTGCGGAGATAATGGGAAAACTCAGTACTCTAAATTAATATCAATGGACGATACTTTAAAAATGATAAGGTAATAAACGATAAAAAATGGTTATTGCATCTATATTCATAAATATAAAAAAAAATCAGATGTGAAATCTGGTCATAAACATTTCCCCAAGTTAAACAATTAAAATAAAGAAAACTAGGCGTAGCAAAATGCTTTAGCCCAGAACCTGCTTAGCTCTCTACCGGAAACTCAGAAAAAGGTAATTAAAAATTTAAATGTGATTTATCTAACATCATATTTAACAAAGCAGACAAGCAACCAGATCTGGGCCAATGAATACTGAAAGACCAGCGAGTGACTTAAAAAATTAATATATTTACTGGTATATCTATATATAAATCAAATTCAATAAAATAAAAAAAAATATATGAAGTACTGAACGAAATGCAAAAAAAATAACAATAATAGAAATTTTAAGCCACTCACATGATCATCCTTAGATGCAGTCCAACCCAGTTGGGAAGCTTCGTCAGCTACTAAATTTAGCCTCAAAGGAGATTTCGTCTAGTGGATCAATTTGTCCTTTCCTGAATTTTGGTAGATATCGTCAATCAAACTCTCAGATTCACCACTACCTAAAAATGCAAAAAAGGCCAGCAATAATTGTTCCCTTTTCCTTTATTTTTTTTATCACGATACGTGTGAAATCTCTAGCAACTAACGATTGTTTATTCACGCCAGCTACGTTGCAGATGCAAAGCAAAAAAAAATTACAAAAAAAAGTAATGAACCACGCAGTTAAGCCACAAATGATTTATCGTTGCAATAAAACGCGGTATATCGATAATAAGATGAATATGAAACCAGATTCACCCAAAATTTCTTTCCAAAATTATTAATAGATACGATAAAGTATGAAATATAGCCGATAAAAAAACTATAAAAAAATTCAATCGATAAATCAAACTATAACGATAAGCTGAATCTGCTTAATTACAATCAAAGATACGGTAATAAGGAAACGATAAATTAAGCAAATTCTAGCAGATATTTTCTCGATAAAGATAAAGAATTTTCCCAAAAAAAAATTAACTCGGAACGAAATCCGCTCACACACCGTCTTTCCCGGTGGTCGAAACAAAAGAGAGCAAAATGTGCTTCGACAAGCGTTTATCCCACTTGTCCAATGATAAAAGTAGGGAAAGGAACTGACATGTTAAAATTTCAAATTTTATTGAGCGCGAAAGCAGGAATATTAATCAATAGTTGGTCAATACAGGAACTAATACAATATAATTTCGATAAAAGAATAAAGCAAAATTTTACTAATTAAATCGTAGATAAAATTTTAATAATGACAGTTTCCTTCTTCCCAACAAAATTATATTAATTTAATATTTCCAGTTTGGAGGGAGGTTACATTAAAATAGCACGTGATGTTCGTTCTGTCAAGACATCATCGCGCCAAATCAAAGGACAGAGTTGGACTTAGAATACCTTCCAAACGAATTAACTGTGATTTAGGAATTAAGAGCGAAAAAGTGATTGCATAAGCGACTAAAATAGGAGTATTTACTTAAGTGTTTATTTATTAAGGTAAAGACACTGGTTTATTACGGTAGAACTCAGTTCAAAAAACGATATAATTAGAAAAGTGATTTGAAAAATATAAAAGGTAATTTATTAATGCGACAAATGCAATTCACCCCTTACACACCCCTCTAACCCGGAGTAAAGAAAGGATTTTTGAGAAGGTCAACCTCAAAAAAAAAACCTTTCGTAAGCTATAAGAAAACCTACAAAATAAGCAGCGATATTAGATTTCCGAAATCAATTTCCTAAATTTTGCCAAGATAATACAGTTCTGAAAATGAATCGAGAGACATGGGAAGCTAAATAGAATAACTATTCTTAGATAAGATATGAATATATTCAATTCGGAAACATTGAGTTTATAAGATAAAAGGTACCTACTTTAGGTGGTCCCTGTATGTGAGTTATGAAACGTTTGACCAACTAAATGAATAAGATAATGACTACTAAATTCAAGTCAACAACACAAAGTTGATATCGGTACTAAAATTCGGAAAGGTAGACGGTAGATAAAAGGAAAAAGGAAAAAAAATGTTTTAACGGTATAAAATTACAAAGTATGTAGCAATAATAATAATACAAGGGAATGATCCCAGGTCAGTTAGCGAGAGAAAAAAAATGGATATAAGCCTTAAGCCAGGATAACCCAAAAAACAAGACACGGTAATATTTACAATGCAAGTTAAATGCAGATAAATTGATAAAGGTAAAGATATAATACAATAATGAATTGTTGCCATTCAGATAATTGTGTTACTTAACGACTGTGGAAAGCAAACGAGATAATTCATAAGGCACAAACGGTAAGGTAAATGCATAATCCACAATCTAGCGAACACTTAGGCATCAAAAGTACACCTTGATAAGGGCTTCCTATTTAAGAGGGACGATAAGTGAGGTAAGGCATACTTTCGTAATAATCGCTATTACAGAGAAAGCAAATAGATGCCTATACAGATAGAAAACAGATAAAGCCTAATTATTACAAGAAAGCTAAATTCATAATAACGATAACAATATAACGGAATTGGAATGGCAACAAGATAATAGGTTTTACTCTACATATACAATGCGGAAAACCCTTCAAAAGATACACGAGACAACACAATTCTTTTTATTACACCTAAACGAGACTCGATATTGAATTTAGAACAACTGCGGTGGTATATTTGAAAATCCCCACTGCACCAAGGTACAGACAGGATTTGCCTGAATCAAAAATAAAAAATAATTTTCTACTAGAAAAACTAAAGATATTTATCCTGATTTCTATAGGGAACGGTACAATATTTAAATCCACCCCAAGTATATTTTGGACATGGAAAATAAATAAGAGAATGAGAGAACGGTATATTACGATAGATCCCAGAAAGAAAACGAACGATAATAGAAGGTAAACCCAAACCTAGAAAAAGGAAAAGAAAATATTCAGAAAATATACCTTTGTCAAATGTCATATTGCTGAAAATGGAAATCACAAAAATATGGTAAATTATCTGAGAGAAATTGAGATATAGAAACGATAGCCTGTCAAAGATAAACAAACGGCACAGTAGAACGGTAAGTATTTTTGAAGCGGGAAAAGTGAGAAAATGCAGCTCTAACACACTGCGCAAAACCTCCATCCTCTACATAAACACAGAACCTAGGACGGCAACACTGCACTACATGTCCAAGTTCCAAAATAGAGCAACTCCAGCCTACAACCAAATAACAGCCCTAACACACTGTCCAGAGCCTGGAGTCTCTCCAGAAACAATAACTGGCTTCCATGGCCACGGTAAGGTACGATACGGTACACTGCTTCATAGCAGTCAAACGGTAAGAGGATAGACGAGATTACAAGATAAACGATAAGATAGTTCACTTCATCATACTTCAAAAAGATAATACCTCTGAAAGTTAAACATAGATAGATTATAAAAGATATTTACCATAACATAAGCAAGGTAAGGGAATACCAATATGTAAAGTTAACAACCTAAGTCAAAGAGAATAAGATAATATTTCAACAGCTATACACGAGAAATTGCGATATTGGAATTCAAGATAATTGTTCTCAAGGAACAGCAGATAAGGCAAGAAAACCAAATCTCCAATTTAAAATGCATTTCATATCGGTAAGAGCCTACGCCCAAGAAAAGTTGCATTAAACACGGTATTTTCTTTGAAAAGTTATCAGTAACGGTACAAAGGTAGCGATATCAAAATTAGAAAGTGATGACAATATAGACTTTTCATCCTCAGGGACGGTATCACTAAAAGTTGGCAAGATAAATTAACCATCAGCCCTAAATCCTAGACACGAATGATTCAACTAATTTAAATAAGGTAAAAGCATTAAGCCACGGTATGGATCTTCCAGAAAGATAAAACCTAGTGAAAATAATGAGGATTAAAGAAAAGGGACCAAATTAGATATATGCATAATATTTAACGATACTATCATAGATAAAAAATGTCATCAGCTTTGGCAATCCTGAAGGGACGATAATTTCCAGATAACAGCAAATCAGCATGAAACGACAACGACATTGATGTTGTAGATAAAGACCATTTGGAAGAGTTTTACTCCCTAGTTGGTAACATTGACTACCTGAAGTATTCTCCAAGCCCTCCTGGAGACTTAGAAAAATGTTATTTAGTCTTACGAGACCTAGATTGTAAGAGGAAAGATATAGGGCCAGTTAGGGGACTTTTACCCCTGCCCAAGGTTTCACCGTCTTGGGGTATTCGTAGGCCCACCCAAGAGACCATGAACAACGATACGAAAGATAGGAAAGATATGAATTAGTCTACAGAAAACCTGGATGTTATGGCAATAATTAGAATCCAGTTGGACGGCTTTTACGACCGCGCATGGTTTCACCGCCATGGGGTATTCGTAGGCCCACCCAAGAGACCATTAAAACGATACGAGAGATAGGAAAGATATGAATTAGTCTACAGAAGACCTAGATGTTGTGGCAATAATCAGAATCCAGTTGGACGGCTTTTACGTCCGCGCATGGTTTCACCGCCTTGGGGTATTCGTCGGCCCACCCAAGAGACCACGAAAAACGATAGAAGAGATAGGAATTAGTCTGTTGAAGACCTAGATGTTGTGGCAATATTTAGAATCCAGTTGGACGACTTTTACGTCCGTGCTTGGTTTCACCGCCTTGGGGTATTCGTCGGCCCACCCAAGAGACCTCTGAAACGTATAGGAAAGATAGAGGTACGATAAGGTAAAGAAAGATAAGAGATACGATAATATAAAATCAAAGTCAAATCAAAATCAAAGATAAGTCGGTAATGAAGATAAGTCGATAAAGAGAATAGAGAATAGGTACGGTACAACTTAGTCCAGAGCAGAATCATATTCAGAGTCCGAAGAATCATCCGATACATGTTCATCCTCAGTGTCAGGGTCGGAAAGATATGGTTTCAAGTCTTTTACACAGTTAATAACCCAATTTACTATTACTACTATATACTGATTTTTCAATCGGAAACAAGGGTCCGGACCTAATAATTCAGCCGAAAATTTCTGAAAAGCAAGGTCGATATTTCGATAAGATCCCTGAATGGATGTTTTCGGAATGGGCTGAGACAGGGTATCAACAATAACATTAGGAAAGCCCTTTAGAGATACTTCTTGTTCTTTAAAATCAGGCTGTAGACTTCTGGTCAAGTCTGAATCTGTTGGAACGGTATTAAGGGCAGAAATTTGCGAATTCTTATAAGATAATGACGAGAAGTTAGCTTTCATTTGAAACAGTTGAAGAAAATCCATTCCCAGGATAAGAGTGTGCTTAACAGACGGAATGACATAGACCTTAAGGGATTTAACGATATTATTTACGGAAATAGGTAAGACAACATATCCCAATAAGTCTTGTGGTTTCCCATCAGCGGTAGTTATTAACACGGTATCATGATATTGAATCGGTAACTTAAAATCCTTTAGGATAGAGAACCCTGAGGAACCTAAAACGGAAGAGGTACTACCACTATCTACCAAAGGGGTGATTTCACGGTCAAAAAGGGTAACAGATAGATAAGGCCTGTTGTCATGAGGTTTATTAACGAAAAGAGGGCTTAGATTACAGGAAGGACGACAAAATTCTCTGACTTTTTCAAACCAAAGATTCCACTCCTTGAGGGTGGAAGAGATAGGGGGTTTTACGTGGACTTCTTTCCTTTGCCCTTGCCTTTTCCTTGGGCATCGGTAGGAGGAACGGAACTGATTCCTGGCCTTTGGTTGGAAGTACTGGCGACGGCATCCAGATGACCATCTCCAGTCGGTATTACGTTTTTTGAAATCCTAGAGAGGCAACGCTGACAATTTGTCCTCGTGACTTCTTTAGCACCACATCCAAAGCAAAATAGCTTCTTAGCGAGGCGGCAATCGGAATAAGTATGTCCCACGGTATGGCAGTTCCAACAACGGAGGCCAGATACGGTAACGGTACTTATATTGCGAGATGATGATAAAAAGGAGGAAAAGCTTTAATTACGATAAGAGTTATTCTTGGGTACACCAGGTAATGAGACAGAAAAACTCAAGTCAGGCTCCAATAAATTACTAGAAGTACTTGGAGGTGGTTTATAGCGTTTGCTCCACGACATAGACTCTTCTAACTGTCTACAAATGTCAGACAGCTGGTCAACGGTATCAATCTGAAGTAAAGCGAGATGGGAAAGAAAAGGAGGAGCTAAATTTCGACGAATTTTGTTAACGATAGTTTTCTCATCTAATTTGACGGTAAGACGATTGAACAAACCAACCATACAAGCTATATATAGGGTGACTTTTTCATTAATTCCTTGAGTGCGAGAGTCAATTTCCCTGTGTAGGTCTTCTTCATAAAAGTACGGTAAGAAATCTCTTTTGAGTTTCTGAACTAGCTTGTCCCAAGTGCTGACTTTATCTTTAATGCTGTTATACCAAGTTAGGGCTGTCCCTTTAAATAAGTCACAAGCGGAAGTAAATAACTCATCTTTGGTGACACCTCGAGCAATACGGAGAGTCTCAACCTTTTCAAGGAAATAATGAACGGATTCCCTTGGATTGTGCCCGGAAAATGGAGATTCCACTTATAAGGTGCGATAAATCGAGAGACAGAAGGACTGGGAGTAAATTCATGACCAGAAGAGGTCCTTTGGGGAGTAGAAGCAGAAGGTACTAATTTGAAGGCTAAATCCCCCTCTAACATTAAATGTTCAGTTTGCAAGTCGGCCTTTCTTCTTCTTCTGAATTTTCTGACAGCCTATGGATTCTACCTGAGAGATGAGTTAAACGGGACGAAATTCTTTTATACAATGGACAGGAAATAGAACCAGTAAGGTTAGCAATTTGGGTATTCAAGTCATTGATAGTTTCCCTAATTTCGGTGATATCTACATCAGAGGAAAGAGGGCTACCAACACTACTCTGCACAACACTCCGGTTTGCAGTTTCTTGACTTAAGGCTCCTCTAAGTAACTTACGTTTAGAGTCGACATCCCCAATGGACTTTATCCTCCGGATCTGCAGTTCATTATCCAATTCCTTAACTCTCAAATGATTGGGTTCCATCGCAAGAAGAATGGACATGAGATAAAAGATAAAGAAGAGAAACCAATAAGATAAAGAGTTACGAGATAGGGAAGTATTTCAGAGGTATGCTTACCCCCACGGTAATTAAATATTGAATGAAATGGAAACGATAAATTAAGATACGGTAAGATAATTCCAATTCACTCAACAGCGATAAAAGATATAGAGGGTGCAACGATAACTGGAATAATTCTTCCACACGGTAAATAAGATAACGGTAAATTAGATCAAGATAAGATAAACGGTAAATAAGATATATCATATATATATATGCTTACATATACATAAGGTACGACAAATAAACAATTATTAAATCTCTCAATTATGTTGGATAAAAAGTTAATTAATTCCATAAAACAATATGATCAAAATATTGAAGTTATTAAACGATACTGTTCATCAACATATGGTTGAAATTTCCACGATAATTGAATCTGATAGATTACTAGATATTCGATACTCAAAACTGGAACTCCAGTTGCAATCAATTTTTTCTTGTTTCGCTGTGCACCTCCACAGGCCAAATTTATAAGATAATCCTTCAGCCAATGTACCAATTTTTGAAGCAATATATTCGGGCCCCACGTTGGGCGCCAATTTGTATCAATAGAACCTCTCGAGAGAGATGTCTTGGCGATATTGTGCCGGTAGGCTGCTCAGTTTGTATCCGGTGGCGTGAGTTCGTTCTTTAATTGGCAGAAGGACTATGCAAGGGCGCCAGGCCAATGGACACACACAGTTAACAAGAAAAACGACAATATAACGAAAAATTTACAATTTATTTATTTAAATACAAATTAATCAATTTTTCTGTTGTTAAGTTGGTAACAGATAACCAACTTTTAAACAATCGAGGTATATAAAAAACTGTTAGAGTGAAGTTACAAACAATCTATAAATTCTTCCCTTACAATATCCTCGGCAGGAATGCCTTTCCGTTGGTGGGTTTGCTGTCCAAGGTCCTGATCCTGGAGCTATATGCCACCAGCAGATGGGGTTCCAATAACTCAGGGCGGCCAGGAGTTGCCACTGTCCTACCAGAGGACAAGTCGAATCAGGTAGTACTGCCAGAGTTCTGCTCCCTTGATATGAGGCTAGTGGTTACGTATCTGGGCACACTTAGCCCCAGTTGATGGCATACATGAAAAAATTATTGGCCAATTAGTTATAGCCCTTAGAGTATCGATACTGAATTTTCCCCCTGACTAGTATAGGCGTATATATGCTCTATAGGATCGATTCGGCACGTGTATGAGGTGAGGCACCCTACCTTAGTTTTCCCTAACTTCTTCACTCTAAATTAACTATTTAAATGCTACCAAAAATGAATGAAAAATACTTTAACTAATAAAAGTAAATTTTGAAATGCTTCAAATTCTAGGTAAAAATATATAACGATAAGACTTAAGGTAAATTGCAACTGCTAAGTTACAGTTTCAAATTATTTAGATTTAAATAACAAATCAATTATTAATTACAGGTAAAATTTAACGGTAAATCAGATATATAAACAATTATGTTTGAGAGCTAACAATGTGTTTAAAGATCATTGCATCTATATTCATAAATATAATAAAAAATCAGATGTGAAATCTGGTCATAAACACCTCCCCAAGTTAAACAATTAAAATAAAGAAAACGAGGCGTAGCAAAATGCTTTAGCTCAGAACCTGCTTGGCTCTCTACTGCAAATTCAGAGAAAGGAGAAATTAAAATGTGATTTATTTATAACTAAGCAGACAAGCAACCAATCTGGGCCAATGAATAATGAAAGATCAGCGAGTGACTTAAAAAAATTAATATATTTACTAGTACATCTATATGTAAATCAAATTCAATAAAATAGAAATATATATATGAAATACTGAACGAAATGCAAAGAAAAAAAATAGGAATTTTAAGTCACTCACATGGTCATTCCCAGTTACAGTCCAACCCAGGTGGGCCGCTTCGTCAGCTACTAAATTCAGGCTCACAGGAGACCTCGTCTAGTGAATCAATTTGTCCTTTCCTGATCCTTGGCAGATATCGTCAATCAAACTCTCCAGATTCACCAATACCTAAAAATGCAAAAGAGGCCAGCAATAATTGTTCCCTTTTCTTTATTTCTTTATCACGATACGTGTGAAAACTCTAGCAACTAACGATTGCTTATCGATGCCAACTACGTCGCAGATGCAAAGCAAAAAAATTACAAAAAAATTAATGAACTACGCAGTTAAGCCACCAAATATTTATCGTTGCAAGAAAACGCGGTATATCGATATTAAGATGAATATGAAACCAGATTCATCCAAAGTTTCTTTCCAAAATTATTAATAGATACGATAAAATATGCACTATAGCCGATAAAAAAAAAACTGTAAAAAAAATTCATTCGATAAATCAAACTATAACGATTAACCGAATTTGCTTAATTACAATCAAAGGTACGATAATAAGGAAAAACGATAAATTAAGCAAATTCTAGCAGATATTTTCCCGATAAAGATAAAGAATTTTTCCCAATAAAAAGTTAAACTCAGAACGAAATTCGCCACATACCCGTCTTTTTCGGCGGTCGAAACAGAAGAGAGAAATCTACTTCCTTCGACATGCGTTAATCCCACTTGTCCAATCATAAAAGTGGGGAAAGGAAATGACATGTTAAAATTTCGAATTTTATTGAGCGCGAAAGCAGGAATATTAATCAATAGTTGGTCAATACGGGAACTAATACAATATAATTTCGATTAAAAAATTAAAGCAAAACTTTGCTAATTAAATCATAGATAAAATTTATTAATGACAGTTTCCTTCTTCCCAATAAAATTTATTAATTTAATATTTCCAGTTTGGAGGGAGGTTAGATCAAATAGCACGTGATGTTCTTTCTGTCAAGGCATTTTCGCGCCAAATCAAAGGACAGAGTTGGACTTAGAATACCTTCCAAACGAACTAACTGTGATTTAGCAATTAAAGCGAAAAAAAAAAACGATTGCATAAGCGAATAAAATAGGAGTATTTACTTACGTGTTTATTTATTACGGTAAAGACACTGTTTTATTACGGTAGAACTCAGTTCAGAAAACGATATAATTAGAAAAGTGATTTGAAAAATATAAAAGGTAATTTATTAATGCGACAAATATTAGTAAATATCAATGTAACGGGGAGAACGGCAATTCACCCGTTACAAGGTTTTCAGAAACGTGTTTATCGAATCTTTCTTTTGCTTTTTGCTTTTGAATTTCTGTTCGTTCGCGAGCAATTCTGTAATAATGGGATATGCGATTGTTAAGGTGACGAACATATTGGAAATTAACTCTTGTTGGTTATAAAAGTGTTTCGGGGGTCGGCTGGATGTGTGGCCAAATACAAGTTCATATGTGTGAAACCATGGGTTTTACTTGTTGAATTGTTGTATGCTATCACAGCATAAGGTAAAATGTTGAACGGGTGTTCATCAGGGTTTTCTGATTTGTGAATCCTTATCATTTCTAGAAGTGTCGAATAAAAACGCTCAAGAGAGCCATTGGACTGTGGATGTCCTACACTGGAAAATGAGAGTTTAATATCAAAAAGTTTGCAGAGGTCCTTGAGTAGGGCGTAGTGGCAGTGAATGCGAAGGGGTGTTCCGTAATGCTGGAAGTAAAGTAATAAAGTGTTGACAATTGTTTTGGCTGATTTATCGCTCATGGGGTAAGATGGTGAAAATTTGGTAAGTTCGTCACGGATGGTAAGTGCATAGTTTTTAGTTGGTACTTCGAGGATATCGATGTTGACTCTTTCGAAAGGTGTCCTAGGAGTCTCAGTTATTACAAGTGGATTATCTAAGTTTTTACGATAAGCCTTTGTCTTTTGACAAATATCGCAATTTCTAATAAAGTTTTCTACATCTTTAGTTAAACCGGGCCAATTAAATTTTGTTTGATTCTACGAATTGTTTCGTTTATTCCGCGGTGAATATTACTTTTACCGTTGTGAAATCGGTCGAGTATCACGGGAATTTGGTCTTTTTCGATAGTTTGTGTAACATTTGACAAATTTTCCATTTTATATCAATGTCTGCGAAAATAAAAGAGAGCATCTCTAATATGGGTAGGTCAATGTTGTTCTCTACGCAATAGGTTACTTGAGGTGTTAAGAGGTTTTTGTTTTTGAAGAGAGAGGCAACAAATTCTTCATTAATAATTTCCGGGTCGGATGGAATCGGTATGATAATATATTTTCTTTTTCGTACAGTTTTACTTGAATAAACGTTGATGCTAAAAGTTTGAAAGTCTGCATTTTCTTCAAAAATATCGTCAAATATTTTATTGTGAAAATGTTGGAGGTTCGATTGTTGTGGAAATACGATTATGTTTTTATTTTCTTTGTCGAGGAGTTAGTTGACCGTTAGAAAATTGGGTTTTACTGTAGTCGATCAGGGAAATAGTTTGGTATCTTTCAAGGAAGCTTTTGAATTCGCGAGATAAGTGTTCCTGATTGATTTCGTTGTTTTTGTCTTCGGGAACGTCACTATCTGAGTCTTCGTTAAGTGGTAGTATTGGGAATGTTACTAGTTCATGTTTTGATTGAAATTTAGTACATTTGTTAAAGTTATTTATTTTTATACGAGATAAGGCGTCTGCTTTTTTGTTGATTTTACCGGGTTTGTATATTATCTCATAGTCATACTCTTCAAGCTTTAGTCGCCATCTTGCTAGTCGGCTACCTGGGTCTTTGATGGAGAAAAGCCAGGTTAACGGGCGGTGATCGGTGATTAGTTGAAGCTTACGGCCAAAAATTAGCGGCCTGTATGTTTTGACAGCCCATACAATGGCTAAGAGTTCTCGTTCAATCGTTGAGTATCTAGTCTCCGCTTGACATAAAGTTCTGGAGGCGTATGCAATAGGTAGGTCTTTACCTATTGGTCCCTGTGACAATACAGCACCGATTGCAAAAGCGCTAGCATCTGTAGTTAAGACGAATGGTTCATTGAAGTTTGGATATGTTAATATTGGTGTTGAAGTCAATGCCTGTTTTAATTCGTTAAAAGATTTAGTACACTCTGAATCAAATAGGAATGGTGTATCTTTTTGAAGTAGTCTCGTGAGGGGTTTAGAGATTTTTGCAAAGTTTGGGATAAAGCGCCTGTAATAGCCGTCTAATCCCAAAAATGACTCAATTTCTTTTTGATTTTGAGGTTGAGGGAACTTTATTATACATTCGACTTTATTAGGGTTTGGGTTTACGCCATCGGGAGTGATGAGGTGTCCTAAATATGCCACTTCTTTGTGAAGGAACTCGCATTTATCGGGCTGGATTTTTAAGTTAGATTTTCTAAGGCGTTTGAAAACTTCTTTGAGTCGAAGGGTGTGCTCATGAATTGTGGGCGAGAAGACAATGATGTCGTCCATATAGACAAGATATCTTTCGTTTTGTATACCTAGAAGTATATTGTCCATGACGCTTTAGAAAGTGGACGGGGCATTTCTTAATCCAAAAGGCATTCGGACGAATTCGAAATGTCCGTTTTCTACGGTAAATGCATTTTTCTGGATATCTTTGGTTCGATTTCGATTTGGTGGAATCCCGATGCAAGATCGAGAGTTGTGAAGTATTGGCAACGTCCAAGTTGATCTAATAGATCGGAAATGTTTGGAAGAGGGTATTTGTCGCCTATGGTTTGGTCATTGAGTTTGCGGTAATCTACGACTACACGCCATTTTTGCTTACCTGAAGCATCTAATTTTTTGGGTACGACCCAGACTGGGGAAGACCAGGGGGAGTTAGAAGGACGGATTATGCCTTGGGCAAGCATTTTAGAAATTTGTGACTTAACATCTTCTTTATGGATATGGGGATAACGATAGGACTTAGTAAAGATTGGTTTGCAATGTTGGTATCGATGGGGTGTTTCACTTCGTTAGTAAATGTCAACTGGTCACCTTCTAAGTAAAAGATGTCTGAGAATTCGAGACAAAGTTGAGTAATAAGTTCGCATTCCTCTTCGTTTAAATGTTCGAGGCGAAGTTGGTTGATTATTTCTTTTCGTCTGTCAATTTGTATGTTTGTATTTTGGTATTTGTTAAAACTGTAAACGTTATCCGTTTGTAAAGGTTCTAATATTATTTTTTCGAAAACGAGGGTTTTTGGAATGTCGTTCGCGTTTAGAACGGATGTTAAAAATTCGCCGTTGCTGTCAATTTTTTCTATGGCGTTTGGGATGTGAACTTTGTCTTGTTCGGTTCCTATAAGTACAGCATCAGTGTTTTTCAGGTTGCTTTTGAATTTACAGATTTTTTCGGTTCGTGGTTCAATAGTTACCATATTAATTTGAGTTATTGAAGAGTTCGTTAAATTTTGGTTTGATGGAGTAGAGAGTGTCGAGTTAGGGTTGATAGTTTCGTTAGTTACTTTGTATAGCGGTAGTGACTTGAAGTTGGTTATAAGATGTTTATTTTAAAATCGATTACGCAATCGTAATGCTCTAGAAAGTCTGATCCTAAGAGTCCATGAAATTCTATATCTAAATTACAAATATAGACTTTGTGGGGATCGTTGGTATTGAAGGGTACGAGAATTGATTCATTAATTAAAATTTTTTCGTTTGTAATTCCTTGAATTACGACATTTTCTGGGAATCTGTTAGAGAATCGTTGGCAGGTTTCGGGTTTGAAAATAGAAAGTCCTGCACCTGTGTCGATTAAAAGTTTGTAAGAATTGAAAGCATCAGTAATATAAAATAAGTTTTTCGAATTAACGGATAGGATGGGTCTTACAGAAACTGCTGTTCTATCTTGAAAGAGTTGGGTTGAACTTCTTGTAAGTCCAGGGATTTCATTGGAAGTATTGGTACTTCGAATTCGGGTGGTTTCGAATTCTGGAGGGGTTCGCGAAAATTTCGGTGTCCTGGTTCATCTAATGTTGGTTCATAGGAGGGATAGTTTGCATATTCGTCAGTCACTGTTTCGTATTGTTCATCGGGTACGGATGAGTAGTTTTCTGAAAAGTTGTATTGATGAGGGTCGTCAGTCAATTGATAATCATACCGGTCATATAGTTGTTCATATGCGGTATCGTAATGGTCGTATGGTGCATAGTATTCGAGATTGTTTACATGATGAGTTCTTTGCTGTCTGAAATAATTAGGGTTTGGTCGATATTGACTGAAGCTTGTGGGGTTTGATTTGAATTTGGGGGAAGTTGGTTTATCGGTCGCGGTTGTGTACTAGTTGAAGGCATAGATTGTTGAGTGTTTCTAAAATTTGGAAATTGTGGACGAAAATTCTGTCCAGGAGGGTTTTACTGTCTCATTCTTGCCTGGCATTCGATGTACGTATGCTCTGAGCGTTTGCAAAATGAACATTGTTTTATTGTTGGAGGAATCATGGGTTTACGGTTGAAGTTGGTGGTTGTCTGACGCCTTGAAACTTTTGGTTTTCCAAATGGTGTAATTGTCATTCGCGCTTAATTCTCGATACAGCGGTTAATATATCGCGAGGGTCACTAGCTCGTACGATTTGACCTATCTGGGTTCTAAACCGACAATAAGCTATTTAGGGCCATATTTCTAAAAGGTCGCTTTGGGCTTGTATCTCTTTTGTCGTTAGCACTTGTTTGTTAACGGATGCTAAAATTTTAGCTAAATGCGTTTGTAATCTAGCTGCGAAAGTCAGAGGAGATAAATCTCTTGAGTCACCAAAGTGGTTTTCTAATAGTGTACGGATGTCTAGCCAATTATCCGCGTTACGCGAGTTTACTAATTCTGCGGCTCTACCGCGAAGTTTGTTTTTAATGTGTAGCACTACTAAGGTAAGGTAAGTTGATTGTCTACAGCCATGCTGCAAGCAGTATTGCAGCTTGTTATAAAAGTGTTCAAGAAAATTTGATTTCCATCATACTCCGGTATGATGGCAAAAATTTCGGATAATTTGTAGGGTTCAACGGAACCTTGCGCTCTTGTTTCCGGCATAATGTATTAAAATATATTTTTGAGATGTTGCAAAATACAGAATTATAGATGGAATTATAATTCGTTCAGATGTTTTTGATGGTGTTAGTATGGGTTGTGGGAGATCAGTAACGTGTAAAGCAGTGTGTGAATATTTGTGGATATTTACTATGTGAAAGTTTTAAATGTTAAAAATTATAACGATAGAACATCAATGATATAAAAATGTATGTAGTTCAATATTATCAATGTAATAAAATAATAAAAACCAATGTATTAAAATAATAAAAATCAATATTTATTAAAATGATCAAAATAATATTTCGTGATGATTCGTTTCAGTACTTACATGTACCTTCCTAGCATTTGACTTGTTCTGGGGCTAGTGCACCGGTGAGCGACTTCTAGGGTGCGTGTTCCTTGATGCCTTTGGCCTCAGTTGGTGTCGCCTTCTTTTGTCCTTAAAATCTAGAGTCCTTAATGCTACGTCTGGCGGTCGACGTCTGTTGGCTGGTACACTGGTGAGCGGTATGTGCGTGTTCCTGGTGTCCTTGGCCTTCAGCTGCTCGCTTACCGTGGGTTTCGTTGTTTAACGAAGAATTAAAATTCACCACTTTTTTTAGGAATTGCCTAAACTGTGTTTAAACAATCCTACTGACTGCGCCAATTTTTAGATTAACTCTTTTAAATTTAACTATTAAAAAAATTTATTTTCACTTAAATACAAATTTCAAATTTTAAACAGGCAGAGTTACGCCTTAAACAAGTTACTATAATGATCTCCGACGATACCGTTAATTATTAGTATTTATATAATTCAAGACGTGATAAAATCTGCAATTTAGCGTCTACAGGATTGTACTGAGAATTGTCATATCGTTAACGTAATATGATATTGCGAAATCTTAAATGATACGCTTCCCACGGATACTTGCTAAGTAAGCAACACGTGTGTGTATGAATTATGATATAACATATATATATATATATATATATATATATATATATATATGTGTTATTTTTTTATCCGAAGAGGGGGGAAATACATTCCGTACTTAGCTAGCACGTGCTGGCCGTCGTGGGACTCCCGATGCAATGACTTCAAAGCAAGAGTAAATCGTTGCATTGAAACCAGTATACCGTATACCCGCTAAAACCCTAACCTCTTTCTCCTACAACCATGGTCCCCTGCGGCACTCTTAGTCAATACTACTTCGCAAGGGTGTTCATTGCAGATGTTTACTGCTCTTACATTGAAAGCCTCTAAAGCCTACTCCTCGAACGTATTGCGGAGTTCTTTGAGGATAGTCTCCGCGTAATCTGATACCAAGTTCCAGGCTTGGGGGCCCTTCAGCATGGCTTCTACTAATTGTTCTGGAACGATATTAGTCTCCAGAATCCTCTCCACTTCAGCACGTTGATCCTGAAACCGGGGCAGGAGAAGAACACGTGTTCCGCGTCCTCTATCACGTCCGTACAGTGTGGGCAGTTTGGGGAGTTTGCCCTCCTGAACCTGTACAGGTATGCTCGAAAGCATCCATGTCCAGTCAGGAGTTGAGTGATGTAGAACCCAACCTCCCCATGCTGGCGGTTGACCCAACGACTGATGTTAGGTATCAATCGATATGTCCACCTTCCTTTAGTAGAGCTCTCCCACCTCTCCTGCCATTGCCCTAGACTCATGGCTCTTTCATCGCTGTTTCCTGTCGGTTGGTCTTTCTCTAACTTTCTGCGATAAAGCCGTCCCTTTCTGCAGCCAGGATGTCGATTGGTAGGGTAGAGGCAATCACACTCACCGCCTCGTAAGACACAGTGCGGTAGGATGATGCCACTCGAATCGCTGAGAGCCGCTGGACTGATTTCATTTTCCGGCGGTACGATGGTAGCTCGAGCGATTTCTCCCATACTGCTGCCCCGTACAACAAAACAGAAGTAGTTACTGTTGCCAGTAGCTGTCTTCTTATCTGTCTAGGGCCTCCGACATTCGGCATTATTCTAGATAATGCCCCCTGTACCCCAGCTGCTTTCTTGCTGGCCGCGATTATGTGCTCTTTGAAGTTGAGCCGTGTGTCCAGGAGCACCCCCAAATAGCTGATGAAGGGCTGCGACTGTATGTAGGAGTCGCCTATTTTGAGGGTGATGGTTTCCCTTGCCTTTCGACTGCTAACAAGAAGTGTTTCGGTCTTTTGTTCTGCTAAACTCAAGTCCACTGCGAGCATCCAATGCTGAATTGTGGCAATAGCGAATGAGAAGGTTGTTTGTATCTCCTCTATGTGCTTGCGCACTATGATCAATGCCACATCATCGGCGAATGCCACTAGCCTGACGCCCTCAGGCAGACCGAGCAGGGGCAGGTCGTTGTACATTACGTTCCATAAGAGGGGGCCAAGAACAGAGCCCTGAGGTACACCTCCTGTGATCTTATAGTCTACTTGCCATTTTCAGTTTGGTACAACAAGATGCGGTCCTTGAAATACGCTGAAACCATTCTGCGCAAGTACTGCGGGACTTCCATCCTGGCAAGAGCCTGCAAAATGCGGTCCCAGCGGGCCGAGTTAAAGGCGTTCTTGATATCCAGGGTGGCTATTAGACAGTACTTTTTTCCACCTCTTCTCCGTCTCTTTCCCGAGATAGCCTCTCTGGCGATGTTGGTAACGAGTGTCACGGCATCGATGGTTGATCTCCCCTTTCTGAACCCGAATTGGTTGGTGGAAAGTTTCGGCTCAACGTAGGGCTCCAGTCTATCTGCGATTATTCTTTCAAGGAGTTTTCCCGCAGAGTCCAACATACAGAGGGGACGATATGATGACGGTTCGTCGGGAGGTTTCTTTCCCCCTTTAGGGAGGAGCACAAGCCTCTGCTTTTTCCACTTAGTCGGGAAAATCCCCTGCTTTAGGCAGGTCTCATACATGTGTAGAAACATGTCAGGCCTATTGGCTATGGCGCATTTTAGCGCGATGTTAGGTATGCCATCTGGACCGGGAGCCTTACCGTTTTGGAGCCGGTTGCACGCGCCCATCAGCTCACTCATAGTCACTGATGGTATATCTTCGTCCCTCACCTGCCACGAAGGATTAGCGGGTAGCTCAGGCTTCGCAGGAAACAAGTGAGTGACAATGCGGTGCAATGATTCGGGGCAGTTCGTTGATGTCATGGGAGGGGCCTTAATTTTATGCATCACGATTTTATACGGTTTTCCCCATGGATCTTGATTAACTTCGTCACACAACTCCTTCAGTAGGATCTCTTGCTTGAGAGAATGGCTCTTCGTAGTTGTTGTCTTTTGATCTCATAGTCGAGCCTTAGTTCTTCTGTTGTGACCCTGTCGCGTCTCCGTGCTCGTTGATGCAGCCTTCGTGCTTTGAGACACTCTCGTCGGTGTTGTGAGATCGTGTCGTTCCACCAGTAAACTGGTGGGCGGCTGTTGTTCTGCCGTCTCCTTGGCATGGAAGCATCGCAGGACTTGACAACGCTTGCCATTACCTCTTTGGCAGTGGCTTCTGCGCTTGTTGCTATTGACAATGGTTCCTGCTCCATAACCAAGGCGAATGAATCAGCATCGAAAGCATTTTTGTTCCAACCGACTGGCTGTGACCTCGCACGACTTACACACAATCTTCGTTTGGGAGTGGTGTTGATTTCCATATAATAGCTTGGTGGTCGCTATTAGTAAACTCCTCATCGACCCGCCACTCACAGCCCCCTTTAATTAGGTTGCTGCTAACGAATGTCACATCGATAATGGAGCTGGCTGTGCCTTTGCGATATGTGCTTACTGCTCCTGTGTTGAGGAGTACCAGGTTGAGCGAAGACATTGTCTCAAGGAGAGCTCGTCCTCTCGCGCTCGTTTCCCGGCATCCCCAGTCAATTGCCCAGGCGTTGAAATCTCCTGCGATGGCGACCGATTCACGCTTCCGTTCATCCTCCGCCAAGGTGTCCAAGAATAACTCGAACTCCTCGAGCTGTGCACTAGGAGGTGCATAGCAGCTATAGAAGTGAACCCCTCCCACTTTGGCTCTCACAAGCCATGGTTCGGGGGTATTTGGGAGTTGTATATATATATATATATATATATATATATATATGTGTGTGTGTGTGTGTGTTTTTTTTTTATCCGAAGAGGGGGGAAATACATTCCGTACTTAGCTAGCACGTGCTGGCCGTCGTGCGGGACTCCCGATGCAATGACTTCAAAGCAAGAGTAAATCGTTGCATTGAAACCAGTATACCGTATACCCGCTAAAACCCTAACCTCTTTCTCCTACAACCATGGTCCCCTGCGGCACTCTTAGTCAATACTACTTCGCAAGGGTGGTTCATTGCAGATGTTTACTGCTCTTACATTGAAAGCTTCTAAAGCCTACTCCTCAAACGTATCGCGGAGTTCTTTGAGGATAGTCTCCGCGTAATCTGATACCAAGTTCCAGGCTTGGGGGCCCTTCAGCATGGCTTCTACTAATTGTTCTGGAACGATATTAGTCTCCAGAATCCTCTCCACTTCAGCACGTTGATCCTGAAACCGGGGGCAGGAGAAGAACACGTGTTCCGCGTCCTCTATCACGTCCGTACAGTGTGGGCAGTTTGGGGAGTTTGCCCTCCTGAACCTGTGCAGGTATGCTCGAAAGCATCCATGTCCAGTCAGGAGTTGAGTGATGTAGAACCCAACCTCCCCATGCTGGCGGTTGACCCAACGACTGATGTTAGGTATCAATCGATATGTCCACCTTCCTTTAGTAGAGCTGTCCCACCTCTCCTGCCATTGCCCTAGACTCATGGCTCTTTCATCGATGTTTCTGTCGGTTGGTCTTTCTCTAACTTTCTGCGATAAAGCCGTCCCCTTTCTGCAGCCAGGATGTCGATTGGTAGGGTAGAGGCAATCACACTCACCGCCTCGTAAGACACAGTGCGGTAGGATGATGCCACTCGAATCGCTGAGAGCCGCTGGACTGATTTCATTTTCGGCGGTACGATGGTAGCTCGAGCGATTTCTCCCATACCGGTGCCCCGTACAACAAAACAGAAGTAGTTACTGTTGCCAGTAGCTGTCTTCTTATCTGTCTAGGCCTCCGACATTCGGCATTATTCTAGATAATGCCCCCTGTACCCCAGCTGCTTTCTTGCTGGCCGCGATTATGTGCTCTTTGAAGTTGAGCCGTGTGTCCAGGAGCACCCCCAAATAGCTGATGAAGGGCTGCGACTGTATGTAGGAGTCGCCTATTTTGAGGGTGATGGTTCCCTTGCCTTTCGACTGCTAACAGAAGTGTTTCGGTCTTTTGTTCTGCTAAACTCAAGTCCGCTGCGAGCATCCAATGCTGAATTGTGGCTATAGCGAATGAGAAGGTTGTTTGTATCTCCTCTATGTGCTTGCGCACTATAAATCCCCACATCATGCGAATGCCACTAGCCTGACGCCCTCAGCAGACCGAGCAGGCAAGCAGGTCGTTTTACATTCATAAGGGGGGGCCAAGAACAGGGCCCTGAGGTACACCTCCTGTGATCTTATAGTCTACTTGCCCATTTTCAGTTTGGTACAACAAGATGCGGTCCTTGAAATACGCTGAAACCATTCTGCGCAAGTACTGCGGAACTTCCATTCTGGCAAGAGCCTCCAAAATGCGGTCCCAGCGGGCCGAGTTAAAGGCGTTCTTGATATCCAGGGTGGCTATTAGACAGTACTTTTTTCCACCTCTTCTCCATCTCTTTCCCGAGATAGCCTCTCTGGCGATGTTGTACGAGTGTCACGGCATCGATGGTTGATCTCCCTTTCCCCGAATTGGTTGGTGGAAAGTTTTGGCTCAACGTAGGGCTCCAGCCTATCTGCTATTATCCTTCAAAGGAGTTTCCCGCAGAGTTCAACATACAGAGTGGACGATATGATGACGTTCGTCGGGAGGTTTCTTTCCCCTTAGGGAGGAGCACAAGCCTCTGCTTTTCCACTTAGTCGGGGAAACCCCCTGCTTTAGGCAGGTCTCATACATGTTTAGAAACATGTCAGGCCTATGGCTATGGCGCATTTAGCGCGATGTTAGGTATGCCATCTGGACCGGGAGCCTTACCGTTTTGGAGCCGGTTGCACGCGCCCATCAGCTCACTCATAGTCAGATGGTATATCTTCGTCCTCACCTGCCACGAAGGATTAGCGGGTAGCTCAGGCTTCGCAGGAAACAAGTGAGTGACAATTGCGGTGCATGATTCGGGGCAGTCGTTGATGTCATGGGAGGGGCCTTAATTTTATGCATCACGATTTTATACGGTTTTCCCCACTGGATATTGATTAACTTCGTCACACAACTCCTTCCAGTAGGATCTCTTACTTGAGAGAATGGCTCTTCGTAGTTGTTGTCTTTGATCTCATAGTCGAGCCTTAGTTCTACTGTTATGACCCTGTCGCGTCTCCGTGCTCGTTGATGCAGCCTTCGTGCTTTGAGACACTCTCGTCGGTGTTGTGAGATCGTGTCGTTCCACCAGTAAACTGGTGGGCGGCTGTTGTTCTGCCGTCTCCTTGGCATGGAAGCATCGCAGGACTTGACAACGCTTGCCATTACCTCTTTGGCAGTGGCTTCTGCGCTTGTTGCTATTGACAATGGTTCCTTCTCCATAACCAAGGCGAATGAATCAGCATCGAAAGCATTTTTGTTCCAACCGACTGGCTGTGACCTCGCACGACTTACACACAATCTTCGTTTGGGAGTGGTGTTGATTTCCCATATAATAGCTTGGTGGTCGCTATTAGTAAACTCCTCATCGACCCGCCACTCACAGCCCCCTTTAATTAGGTTGCTGCTAACGAATGTCACATCGATAATGGAGCTGGCTGTGCCTTTGCGATATGTGCTTACTGCTCCTGTGTTGAGGAGTACCAGGTTGAGCGAAGACATGGTCTCAAGGAGAGCTCGTCCTCTCGCGTGTGTGTGTGTGTGTGTGTGTGTGTGTGTGTGTTAAATGGTTTTCGGGAATTCATCCGCGTAGTTAATAACTATTAAATGACCTCTTCAGGTCGGTTCGCATAATTCTCGTAGCCTTCTGCTTTCGCTTCTAGTTACTCGAATACTAAGATTTTCAGGAGCGCGCGCTGTTTTATAGTCTCGGCTGCGTGTGATTGGCCCTTGGCGCTCAGTGACCACGCCTCCCGCTTGCTGATTGTTTATTTCCTGTTGAGTTGTTATACGGTATTTAATAGAATTTTTCAACAATTCGATAATATCTGAATTTCATTGGGTGCGTTTAGACTGTGAGGCCTCTTCGCTATTTCAATTGCCTCTCTTACGAGTGTTGATTTCGGGTATTCTATATTTGTCAGTACTCTGGTGTTCTTTAAGTCTATTCGGTGTGACGTCGTGGTGGCGTGTTCCGCAATTGATGTTGTTTTTTCCTGCCTTCTTATGGCGTTTTGGTGTTCATCACCTCTACCTTGAATTCTGTTAATTTGGCCCACATAGATTTTATGACAGTCTGCACATGGAATCTCGTACACTCCCTGTTGTTCTAAAAGGATCCTCGTTGGGAGTCCTCAACACCGTGGTTATTTTTCTATCTGTATTGCAAATAGTATCGATAATGTGTCTCCGTAGAATTCTTGCAATACTGTCCGTGGTACCCTTGACATACGGTAAATAAGCATTGGTTATTATTGGTGTCTCAAGCTCCTCGTCTGTTGTCTCGGTTTTGACTTTAGGGCTCTTTGTATATTTTGATCTGTAAATCCGTTTGGTCTCAGGGCTGTTTTTTTAACTGTCAATTTCCTGTTTGATGTAATCCTGGTCAGCTAGTCTTTGTGATCTGGTTACTAAAGTGTTGACAACGGCTTGTAGTTGAGCTGGGTGCTGATGAGAATTAGCATGAAGGTATCTGTTGGTGTGAGTTGCTTTCCTATATATTGTATGGCCAAGGATTTCGTCTTCCTTCCTATTTATGAGAACATCAAGGAATGGCAGTTGATTGTTGGCTTCGACCTCCACGGTAAATTTTATCTTGTGATGGATGCCATCAGAAATGTGTTGAGGTGTTCCCTCTCATGAGGCCAAATCACAAATATATGATACATTTGTGATTTGGCCTCATATATCACAACCATAAACTAGGTTTAAGACCTGCTGTTCTTAGTGCCAACTCCTCAAAGTTCTCCATAAAAAGGTTCGCTATTACTGGTGAGAGTGGTGATCGCATTGGAGCTCCTTCCAGTTGTTTTATATCGTTGGTTCTGGTAAACAAAATAGGTGTTCATTAGGCAGTGCCTTGTTAAAAACAAAATATTGTAAAGAAATAAAGTGTGAATGTAATAACATAAGTTCCAAGAATCAAAATTTAACTGCCAATATTGTATAACCAGACATGAAATTTAGGGTATTTGGAATAGCAAAGCGGGCATGTTTGTTCACAATGGAAACATGTCATTGTGATGGTGTATATATATATAAATATATTGTAAAAACCCTAAATATCATAGATCTAGAGGGAAAAACATAAGATATACTTACAATTGAGTGCTAAAGTCCAAAACGAGCAGTTCCAACATTCATTAGCATCAAGTAAATCAGTGAGAAGTTTCCATGGCATAGTAAAACCACATCTGAAGATTCATAGTAGCTAAAAATGCAAAATCATATTAGAATCTAATTTAAACAGGAATTAAAGCTAATTTTGAGGTATAAAAAAGTCAAGGCAAAACAGAAAATCATCACATAACTGGAGAAAAATATATAAAATTCTAAAAGTAGGCAACAAATTGATCAGATAAAACGAGTTATAGTTAAATTGATAAAGATTAAGGGGGTAGAACATGAAAAAGTACATGTTAGAGTAAAACGGTTATCAGGTATTAAAAAATTGTAACCATATAACAGCAAAGAGAAAGGAAACTAGTTAAAAATACGTGCAGAGACTCAAATAGTATAATGTAAACAAGAATAGGTCAAGAACAGTTCAATAAACTTAAATTTTGATGAAAATAAAGAAAGGTATCAACGGTTAGAATTTCATTTAGAGTCCAGAACTAAATAAAAAGATTTCAAAAGTGTTAAAGTACATCAAAACGGACAAGAAAGTTTAAAGAATACATTCATGAGGAAAATATCAGGAAAATCATGTCAGAGAAAAATATTCAATTTCAAAAGAAAATATAACAGAATTTCAATTGCAAAATACAAAACTAAAACTGAATTGTAAGGCAAGTTTATATATGAATAAAACCAGTATTTTTCCAAGATTTTAATGATACAAAATAAAAAGGGTTTAATTTAAAAAATTGTTTCATTAATTATCTCAATATGAATTAATTGTCATAAAGATTCAGATGTTTTACGGATTTCTGTAAATTACCTGTCATCTTTTGACAATTTTCCAGTCTTTATCCATCACTGCTGCAATGCACATGGAATTACATTTATTTAAATTCATTAAGTAAAGTATAAAATTGTGTATTTAAACAAAAGTGCCAAGACTTTGTGGGAATAAATTGCCATATTGAATTAACTGAAAGTGAAAGTGACATTTCAAAACCGAAAGTAAACGAAGCCGAACTAATAATGTGACAAATAATCTCAAGTTGGAGATATACAAGGAAAGTTCATAATAAAATGGAACAAAGACAATTAAATACTGCAAATACATATGTAAAATAAAAGTTCATCAGTAAAAAGGATGAACATGGAGAAGAGAATGACTACAAGTACAACACAATAAAAAAATTGCAGAGGAAAAAGACCAAACTATAAAAGATTTTTACCAATAATACAGTAGGGGAGCCTTGGAGTAACAGAACACAACCTAAAGAAGAGAAGACAGTTTTTCAGCGGACGCTTTAAAAAGTGAAAAGGTATTTACTACAAAACCGTTTCAAAAATAAAAACAAAGATGAATATGTCTTAATTGAATTGTTGTACATATGTTTGACTATTTAATAAGGTTTATTGTTTGATATTTAATGATTTAGTAGTTAGGTGTATATAATATATAAAATAAGTAATATGGGTAAATTTTGATGTTAGAAAACTCCACATTTCTGAACACTAGTATTAATAGAAATTTGCATTGAAATAATTGTTCAGCAATAACTAATGTTTGAAAAATGTGTTTAGTTTTAAAAGAATCAAGAAAATATGTAATTAAAAATGTTAATGTTGCTAAATGAATTTAAAATAAAATTAAAATTTAATATCAAAGCATTTCATTCATTTTAAAAAACTCAATAGATAAAATTAATTAAAAAATCATTACAATGGGCATCATAATAATTAAAATCATTATTAATTATATATATATATATATATATATATATATATATATATATATATTATTACTAACTGTAATATTTAATTTTCAAATTTATGATTATCTCAGGGTCCTTTTCGCTTGGGTTCAAGTTACAGATATTAAATAAATAA
Organism: Octodonta nipae; assembly: GCA_034190945.1. Classification (NCBI taxonomy): domain Eukaryota; kingdom Metazoa; phylum Arthropoda; class Insecta; order Coleoptera; family Chrysomelidae; genus Octodonta; species Octodonta nipae. The sequence goes on along the minus strand of CM067217.1, from coordinate 90,818,346 downwards.
ATGAATTCTATACTTATCTTATAAGTCTCTCTTTCTTCTTCGTTACACTACCACTTTTAAAATTTTGAAATTATATTTTTCACTTTATTTTTTTTTTTAAGATTTTTAAATGATTAATAAATAATTTTCAAATTCTCAATCAAATTACCATTTATTTATAATGATTGTCCACAATACAATTCTGATATAATATTGCCTTTACAACAAAATAAATTTCCTGGGTACTTAAATATTATTAAATTTCTATCAATTTGTTACAAAAATATTTCTATCCTCTAACCACAAATATTCATTATACTAAATTTAAAAACCTTTATTTCTATCACTGATTGATTTTAGATTTCAATAATCTGTTTATTAAATAATGTTTCAAACAACTCACAGTTGCCTTGCTTGAATTCCCTTTTCCTTACTTTTGGTTTTGGAATACTATTTCTTGATTTTTGTTTTTTTTTATAAACTAAATTCTGCTGCTTAATTGATTTGTTTACTGCTGTGTCAATACTTCTATTCTTCCAACAATAATTGATTTTATCTCTCCATCCAATGGATTTCAAATAATTCCTTTTATGGAATATTTATTTTTTTTTTAATTTCAAATTGTTGATCCAAAAACTTCAAAAATTTTAACTTCAAACTTAATTTCTTGTTAGAACTGACATGGAACACTTATTTCAATGATATCACAGATCATATCTGGTTGTCATGGAAAGGTAATTTTACAGGAACGAAATTTTAACTGCTCTGGTCGACGATCGGGAAACAAAGAGGACCTTTCAATGTCAGATTTTTATTTATGTAATATATTTTGCCACCTGCTATTTCCATTTCCGTTTTTATTTATTTTATTACTTTCAAATGTGTTCCTTCTAAATCATATGCAAAAATCTAAACAAATTTAATTTGAATTTCAATACCGTTTACTCTCATAAATTTTATTAAATCACTTAATTCATGTTTTCAAAAATTTTGATTTGACACTTGTAACCTGTTGGTCACCAGTCATTTAACAGGTACTTTAAAAAAATGGTTTTACTGAAATTAAGACTTAATATCTTTTGAACTATTGAATTTTCATAAACTATGCTCTAAGCTCTTTCTAACGGTATAAATCTCTTTACTGTTCCATCATTCTTCAAATTTTACGGTTTTTACAATTTTGACATTTCAATTCTCTAAGTTTTTAACAAATTATGTATTTAAAACTTAATTTTGATCTAAAAGGTGTTATATTCAGTGTTGTCATTGCCTAATATGTGATCTATACTTGTGTTTACAAACTATACTGTCATTTTCATAAGTGAATTTAACTTTTTGCTGTTTGACCTAAATGTGACTCCCTGCCTAGATTTTTTTATGTAAGTATCCAAATTCTATTACAATCTGCTTGATAGATTATCTAACTTTATATGCCACTTTTTATTCTTTCAACAATTTGCTTTTGAAACATTCTTTTTACATAGTTTATATTTTTAGGTTAACTTTATCTGTTATGATTTCTGCAATTCCTTTTTTTTATTAGATATGTATGAATTTTATTTACATTTCCCCAATCATTTACTTATTCGAATTACTAAACTTGTCTGTTTAAATCCATTACAATATATATATATATATATATATATATATATATATATATATGTTATATCACACTTTCAAAATTTCTCCTTTAAAAAAAGATTTTATTTAAAGTTACACAATTAAATATAAAACTTGAAAATAACAATGAAAATAATAATAAAACTTTATATAACAATTAAAAAGACAAAAAGAGTGTTAAACTAAAATAGACAAATCTGTAAGTAATAATGAATGATGTTACAATGAAAAGTATAATTTATAAACTAAGAACGCTGGCTAATGTGTCGCAGCGCTTGCAGTTCTCACGGATGTTCGTCTGCGGGTAACTGGAGACGACACGTGTTATGCTGACTCAGCTTGGGAATTATTGCTAGGTTGTTTCATATAAGTCGATGGAATAACTTATATAACAACTCCCATCCATATAAAAAAGTTGATGCTACAGCATCGACTTTTAAGGGAGGTTCTGCAATTCAATATCCTCGACAGGACTAAGGAGGCTATGGAGTTTTACCCTGGGCTTGATGGTTGATGGACCTGGTGGTGGTGCTGGATCGGCAGAAGGGCTGAATTGTTGGAGGATTCTGGAATTTCTTCCTTATGATGCTGATGGAAAGGAGGGCAACCACAATTGCGGTTGTTGCCATTGTGATGATCGTAAACCAGGAGGTGTGTTTCTGCAAGAATGGTTGGTCCAGGAGCTTTTCCGATTCCCTGGAGTATTGTCTAAGCTTATGGTTAGCGATATTCAGGTCTCTGGCATCCAATTCCTGTAGTCTCATGGGTTTCAACTTTGGAAGTTGACTGATAGTTGACAGGTTGTCGCAACAGTTGTAGGGGATGTTGACTGGGTGACTCTTAAGTGTGATGTTGTCAACGTTGTTGGTGGTCCTTCTGGCATGGACCCTGGTGTTACCGATGAAAGCTTTCCAACTGGGTTGGCTGGTCAATAGAGAATTTGTCGAAATGGATTGGGTAACGACATCTTCTCCCTTGCACTTGATGTTGATGGGCAACTTTCCGGAAATCGAGATTAACCAAAGGTTCAGATCAATCTCTTGAATATTATACTCTTCGGCATATAATATTAAAAGCTTGCAAGTTGAAGGAAGGGCTGCTGGCTGTCTAAGAAGCTGTGCTTCGCAGAGGGCTTCTTTGTCTATGGTGTGTGGAATAACTTTGGAACAGATCTTATGTTCTTTAGATAATGGCTTACAGTCACTCAGGTCTTCGAAAGATGCGTACAATAGCGAATCGTCATCTCTCGCGATATATTTTAATTTTGTTGGAAGAATATGGTGAAATCCTGTTCGATAATCCAAAACTGGGATAGGATACAAGCGGTCCAGTGTATAAGTTTCAGGATTGACTAAGGGGATTTTTAGTACAAAAACAATTTTAGTATTGATCTGAAAAGCTTCCAATTCTATTAGATCGATGTATCTAGCAACATTTGTACTATAGGTTGAAAGTGGATTTATAATTGAGCTATGTAAGATTTTTAGACGGGCGAAAGAGGCTGCAGTTAATACATCGTTGAGGGTATCTTCAATGTATACGTAACTTCCATTAAGCTTTCACACAAATCCAAGACATGGCTTGAAGTTCATAAAAAGCAAAATCGTTTGTAATGGACTCAATTGACTTCCTAATTGCTTCGCTATTTTCCGAAAATATTTTCTCTTCGGACTGAAATTTTTGTAGTGTGGTATTAAGGCTCTTAATGACCGAAGTTGTTACAGATAATTGTCGTTTCATTAAGTTTTCAATTTGATGTGATCTTTAGTAATTTTATTGATAGAGTCACTAAAGTATTCTCCGTCTGTTGCATCTAAGTTACCGGAAATAGATTTCCAAATTGATCCCAGTCCGTTAATGAGCCGCGTTTCTTTCTGTTGGTACTGTAAGTCTCAGTGTCAGCGAAATTTCTGTTATTTGATGTTAAAAGATTTTGATATTTGTTTCAGGAGGCTTACGTGAGTCTGTACTTTTGGTTTGAAGATTTTAACGTTAGTTTTGTTGTGGTTGATAGTATCTAAAAGTCTGTTCAGTATATTGTCGTTGTTAAAGTAGCGTCTCGAAATGGGCTTAGATCTTTGTAAACAAGGAGTGTCCATTTGTCATTAGAAATTTTAAGGGTTCCTTCTTCATGAAAGAAAACTCCTATAGTATTGTTAACAGGCGTAATGGAGTACTGTTGAAGGTTCACGACTGAAAACAGTCCACAGAATCTGAAAAAAGGGATTTATTCAAATAGGGTTTTAGTCTGTCAAAGTTAACTTTAGTTATTTGGTTTGTTTGTAAATTTATGACGGTGGCAGAGTTTTTCGTATTGCGGTAATTTTGAAGGGGCCGTTGAATTTGTTTTCAGCTTTGTTTTTGATTTGGGACTCTTTTACGTAGACTTTGTCGCCTACTTTGTAATCGGGTTGTTTAGTAGAAACGTGTTGGTCAAATCGCACTTTAGATTTTCTTTCTGTCTTCCGGTTTTAGCACGGGCGAGTCTGTAATAATAGTCCATTCTGTTATTTAGGTCTCTTACGTATTTCGAAATAAGTTTTTCCTGGTTGTAAAGGGTTTCTGGAGGCCTACTTGAAGTGTGCCCAAATATGAGTTCGTAGGGCGTGAAACCGGTGGTTTTATTTTTCGTGTTATTATAACAGATGATGGCATAAGGGAGGACATTAAATGGATGTTCGTCTGGATGTTCCGCTGTATTTGCCCTTTCATTACTGCTAAGTCGCGTGAAATTCAATAGAACCATTTGACTCGGGATGTTGAACGCTGGAGAAAGTCAGTTTTATGTCGTATAGTTGGCATAGATCCCGCATTAAGGTGTTATCAAATTCACGTCCATAGTCACAATGGATGCGAAGTGGAGTTCCGTAATGTTGAAAGAAATCAAAAAGGGTGTTTACGACAGTTGAAGCTGTTTTGTCGTTATGGGTAGGCTTGCGTAAATTTCGTGAGTTCGTCCCTAATAGTCAGTGCATGATTTCTAGATGGATACTCGAAGATGTCAATGTTAATACGTTCAAAAGGGTGTTTCCGTAATAATAAAAGGTGCACTTAGGTTTTTCCTACAGAACTTTACCTTTTGGCAAGTTTCGCAGGATTTGATGAATTGTTCTACAGGTTAATTAAGACGATCCAGTTGTATTTTTCCCTAATACGTTTGATGGTTTCGTTAATACCACGATGGAGGTTGTTTTTACCAGAGTGGTATTGTTGTATTATTATAGGAATTTCGTCTTCGGTAGGAGTTGTAACAATGTTTGGCAGATTTTTAGTTTGATTTCTTTGTGGAGAGAATGTAAGATAGAATTTCAAGAATGGGAAGTTCTATGTTATTTCTATGCAGAATGTTTCGGAGTTCGTTGAATTGATCTG